>JADRCD010147015.1:0-21091 GCA_019843815.1 Montemys delectorum | reverse complement strand
CCAAACACCTAAGTTAAATCAGGATCAGATAAACCATCTAAACAGTCCCACAACCCCTAAAAACATAGAATCAGTCATTAAATTCTTCCAACCAAAAATAGCCCAGGACCACATGGGTTTAATGCAGAATTCTATCAGAATTCTAATATTAATACTCTTCAAACTGTTTCACCAAATAGAAACAGAAGGAACACTACCCAATTCATTCTTCGAAGCCACAGTTAAGCTGCATATTCTCCCTTAGAGATGGAATGGTTTCTGTCTAATCAGAAACTTGTCGCAATTTCCTATCATAGAGAACTTCATAAGAGATTTTTTTTTCTACTTTTATCACATTTAATGCTCCAAATAGATTTTACAAACTGGTTGAGTAGTATCACTTTTAGCTTCAAAATTGATCATGTATATTTAAGAGGCATTTAACTATTATAAATTATTTTGATGACTTAAAAAAAACAAAGGAAAAGAGAAATGCCATGCTCTTTATCATCTGATTTACCTTGGGTATTTGTTATCTTAACAGAAGACTAATAACAGGTGGCTACATTTCATGCATTTAGCAAAATGCATAGAACTATGAGACACAGAAAGCAAGGCCTAATTAACCTGTGGACTTTGTCTAATTTTGTGTCAACATCATTCCATCAATTACAACAAACACACTGCATCAATACAAAATGTAACTAATTGGATCCCATGGGAGGGAGCACAGAATAAGTACATAAAATCTCTGTACTCTCAAAGCATTTATATATCCATGAATAAAACCTCCTCTAAGAGACTATTAATTAAATGTATATCCCTTAACTGTGTCTATATAAACTACATCATTAAATATAGATTTGTGATTATATTTATCACATGATAGATGTGTAGGCATTATAGACAATGTTTGCAATTATAGAATGACACACTCTAAGTAAAGATTAACCAGCATAAATACCTACTTTTACTGACTACCATGATCTTAGGACATGTAATTAGACATACATTTAAGTTTAAATCTCAACTATTTCAATCTGATAATTTCATTAACATCAGTACAGCTAAATACTTGCTACTGTCACCAATCTCAGATTTTCCAGTTTGTTCCATTGGGACTTGCTTTAATTTCCAGAGTATGGGAAAGGCCTCTCTTTATTTGAGAGAGTGTTTTCAATGGGAATCACAGTCATGTTCAGATCCAAACAGGAGGTATGGGAAGATGGCTCAGTTGGTAAAGAGTCTACCCCACAAGCATGAGGACCTGAGTTTGGATTCCCAGAATGTATGAATAAACCAGGGTGTAGCGGTATGCTTCTGTAAACCCCAGGAAGGAGTAAGGAAAAGTATGGGAACAAGAGGACTCATGTAATTCATTGGTCATCTGTTTACTTGCATAGATGAATTTTAAACTTTGTGAGGGACCATGTCTCAAAAAATAAGGTTGGGACAGAGGCTGGTGGAGACTTTGCTCAGAGTTTAAAAAGCACATACTACTCTCACAAGGACCTGAATTTGGTTCACAAAACGTACAAGGTGACTCACTATTGTCTGTAATTCCAGTTTTAGGGTATCCAGAGCCCTCTTCCATCCTCCAAGAGTACTACCACATGTGGTGCACATAAATTCTTGAAAGCTCACACATATATAGGTTAGAAATCAGTAATTTTTAAAGGGTGGAGAATGATTAAGGGAAGATATTGAATACCACTCCCAAAATTATACAGGTAAACACACAAACTTGCATATATACCCATAAATATATTTACATATACCTACAGTAACAAGTACATCACACACCTAAATAAACACACACACACACACACACACACACACACACGCACACACACACACACACACACACAGAAAGATGGGGGTGCCTTACAGAGCTTACTATCAAGAACTGAGGGACCAATCTCACCAGTGTATTCTGGAAAGCAGATGCTGAGATGCACCTTAGTCACTTTCTCCTGGAAGAGATCTTTCTTGTTAAGAAACAGAACAATGGAGGTGGTTGCGAAATACTTGTGGTTACAGATGCTGTTGAACAAGTGAAGACTTTCATGCATTCTGTTCTGTGGTGTAAAGAAAGAAACAGTGTGTTGCAGGAAATACTAAAAAAAGAAAAAAAATAAATGTAGAAACAGCATGCTCCAGTGGTTGTGCCTCTGCCCTGGAGGTCTGGCCAGCAATGCTCTGGTGAGCAATGGCTGACCTGTTTTTATCTTGTGGAGGCTGACTCAGAACTCCACAATCTCTCCACCCAGCTTGCTAGGTTCCCTCTGGCGAGTCGCTATCACACTAGCCTAATGCTTCAAATCCCCCAAGGTTTTTGTGATGCACTTCTGCAAACCCATGCTTTGCTGCTATACCTTTCTCTCTTGAACCCAGACAAGCCTCCGTGTGAAGGAAAACACAACACAAACTTAGTTCAGAAACAATAGCAATTCAATCTCTGGGTGCAACAACTAAAACCTAATCTTGTAAGCCTTATTAAAATCAGATTCCTCTGGTGGTGAATCCTTGCCCACCCACTATAATTCTGGGAAACTCTACAGCTACATCTGCTGTCCGCTGTCCTGTTCCAAAGAGCCTAACTCACCCCTACTTCCTCTCTTCCTCCATCCACCCCGGAAGTCCCGCCTACTTTCCCAGTGATTGGCTCCTTTATTCATTAGGAGATTAGATCACAAGAACAGCACACTGCCCATCCACATCAACAGTGTAAGGTTATTATCTGCAGTGTTTGAGCATGGGTATTATAAGCAAGTCCTAGACATAATGCACACGTTTGTAAGGTGAACATTGGGTTGGGAAGTGCAGTACTATCACTGGATAGCACTGTTGGGTTTACCTTGCTTTCTCTTCTGCCTCCACCTTCTGCATCTCATTTACTTACCACCTCTTCATCTTCTACAAGCACCATGTCATAGGCACTTAGTGCTGCACAAAATATAATGCACGTGACTCCTTCAAAGCAGTGGATCCATTTCTTTCTCTCTGATCTCTGGCCACCTACATCAAACATTCTTTAAAAAAATAAAATGAAAAGTTACTCCTCCAAATTTTGGCCAGTGGTTGACACTGACCACATATTTAAATACAATTAAAATGCATTTTTTCCCATTTCTGTTGGGTAACATAAGTTGATCAAGCACTACAGGGGGAATAAAAGAGAAATTTAATCCTCTCTTCTTCAGATAGGACTGAACTGAAATTATTTTCGTGGTAACTTGAATGATTGGAAATTTTAAAACAGTTTACAATTTGAAGCAGTTTAAAATAGTTTTAGAAGATTTGATAAAGTTTATACATATTTTCAAAAATAAATAGACTGGAAGATTGGAAGACTGGATATGCCAGTCTGATAACATGATTTTCTCTATCTCTTCCTACATTTCTTTTTTATCCAAACAATTAGCTTGCATTCTGCGCTAACACTGATTTAAATCAGCTTACATGAAGATGAAAAGATATGATTGCTGTTTTCAAAGATCCTGCTGTCTGACAGAGATACACATGCAAGAGATCATAGTATTATGTAATTAAATATTCAAATATTCAAAGTTATGTCAGTACATGGTGGGGTTCAGGTCACTCTGGAGGATCATAAAAATCACTCAAAGGAAGTGTTTAAATGTGCTGACTCAGTTCTACATTATCAAATTGGTAGCAATTTTCAAGGTCAGAGAAAAATGATAGGTATCCAGCACTTTCTCTTTGTACTACTCTGTCCCTTTTCTCCAGGTACTGAACAGCTAAAATGCAAACTCTATTTCATCTTGTTTCTAACTCTTCCCTCATCAAGTCACCAATGTCTATCTCAGAGTCAGTAAAAAAGCATCCTTACATATTGCCCTGTTGCTGCTTTTCCAGACTCCAAAAAGACTATCCCAGAACTTCACCCTTTGTTTAAATATGTTTCATGGCAAATGAACATTACAAGTTCACTTTCCTGCTTGCAACTTTTCCGTGGGTTCTTCTTCCTTCAGAATGAGAAATAAACTTGGGATAACTCACGGTCTCTGGTGACTATTCTCATTCTCACTACTTTTCCGAACTTGGTTCGTATCATTCTCCTTCCAACACAATAAAATCATGGTGTTCTCTTAGTTTAAATCAAGATAAATATAACTTTCTGATGGCTCTTTCATGACTTCTCTCCTTTTGGGGGGTCATGTAGTTTTCTTTCCCTTTCAATTAGTTAATTATTTTTTGAGACAAGGTTTCCTGTAGCTCAGCGTAGCCATGAGCTCATTATATAACTGAGGGTGGCCTTTCTTTCTGCTTTCATGTTACAGGATGTAGGATCACAGGTATGTGGCATCATATAGATGTATGACATCATACAGATGTATGACATCATACAGGTATGTGACCTCATACCAGGCTTCTTCTTTTTTTTTTTCTTCTGCTGTTCATTACCACTTCTCTCTCACCATTCATGTTTGTCATCAATATCTCATCCGCAGAGGAGGCTTTCTGAGAGGCTTCAGAAGTTCTCTCTCTTCATCTCTACTTACTTTATATGGAACCACTGTCACTTTAGGAGAGCCATAACAAACAATAAAAAAGATGGTTCTTGTGTTTAGCATTTACTATGTTTAATAGAATAGCAGCCTTGTGAGGCAGGCGGTTTATGTTGGAAACTGTTGCATTCACATTGCCCAGCAGTATGCCTGGCACACAGTACACATGTAATAAACATTCGCTAAATAATTGAACAGAGACCATATTGATGAAATGAATGAACAACTTTTATGACAAGCACATGTGAAAGTATCTAGGTGTGAGGTGATTGCAGAAAACAAGTTAAGTTTTTAAAAACAAGAAGAAAAAATTGAGCTACATGACTTAATTTCCTTATCTGTTATTCATTGTATGTTTAATCAAAGGTTATTAAATGTTTGTAACACCAGTCACCAAAAGTCTTAGCTTTCAGAGCTTCCAATCTGTCATTAGTCGAGTGTAGCAAGTAGGGAATGGTTATAAACTACAATGCACTGGTGAGTAATTACAAAAAAAAAATGTCAATGGTCTGAAAGTCTAAGAAAATGAGGAACTGAGTTTTGGCAAGTGTCTAGGGAAACATCTGGGAATAAGCAAAAATAAAGGATTGAAGGAGTCTCAATGAGCTGCTTGTGGTTGGCTACCTTTAGATTAACTGACTCATAGGAATCCTAGATCTTATAGTGCAGTCGTTGGAGTGTGGAGTAGGACATAATAAATAGTTTGTATGGAAGATTAACATTGTTTACATGTTTATTATGTTACTAAGGCCACTTTAAATTGAGGACAGAAAATATATTTGATAAAGTTCAAACTAAGTTATATCATATTTGAGATGGAGATGATAATAAGTGAAAGCACCCGAGATGTATAGACCTAGAAGGTGATGATCCTTAGCCTAACAAATGTCAATCAACTAATTCCATGAGGACAATTAGAAGTATAATGCTTTGGGTGTTGTAATAAAAGCAAGCCTGGAATCCCAGTACTCTGGAGGCAGAAATAGAAGAATCAGAGCAAACTTGAGACCACATAGTCTATGTAATGAGAAGCTAGCTAAAGAAAAAATAATGTTACTTTGTACTTCAGATTTCTCATGTTAACCCAGGAAAGTACAGATAAATGAAGCTAAAATTTATCTAATGATAAAAGGGGAAAATTCAAAAAGTCCAAAGTTTAACTACAAGCTGGAAAATATATGCAAAAGATAAGAACAAAGCTATCAATGCTGGGGCAAATGCCCCAACCCAAACCCCTACAGTGCTACACTCTTGAGCATATGGAAGTATCTTTGACTCAGAACCCCGGAAGGAGGAACTTATAAGAAATTTACAACTGCTTTTCTTATCTTTCAGTTGTGTTCAAGTAACTTGTTCAAGGTTGTCATTCATTTAACAGTTCTGAGCCTGCTATATTTTAAGCTCTGTGCTAGATAATAGGCTGATTTGTGTGATACTCTCTACTTATATATAAAACTATATAGTATATTAAAGGTCCCTTACTCATTCTAGTATGCGGAGCTAGCTAGAATGGTCTCTAGTTATCTCTCTCAAGATCATACAGCAGTTTTTTCGTTGTTGAAATTTCTTCTGAGGTGTTTCCCCATCTTTCAATAGCAATAATGTAGAACTTCTGGGTTCCAGGTGATACACATGTTCTCCACTTTGTTATTTGTTAGCCTATTTACAATCTAGGATCTTATCAAAGGAATGGAATGTTGTGCCTGAGACAGTGCCTTAACTTGGGCTCTGGAAAGTCCATCTCTAAGATAATGTTCACAGTGGGCTTTTCCAGTCCTGCTGCCACTCTTGTTCATATCCACCAGATTTGAAAAGACAGATACATCAATAGTTCTAGATTATTCTTGGGCTCTAATCATCTCTCCAATGAGTGCTTAGTGGAAAACTAAGTGATACTGGGCACAGGAAAATGCAATCACATGAAAAGGAGATTTGGATTTTGAGGAGAGAACACTGTGTCTTTTTACAGGAAGAACATCATGATTGGGAGTCAAGTTAAATAATGGTTAAATTTTATCCACTAGCAGGCCTTGGATTTGCTGGAGCATTTACTTTTATCTCTTTTAACAAGCTTTTGTGCTCAATCACTATCTATTCTGAATTACCCTTCTTCCTTAACTCACATCCTGATTTTAATCTAATTGCCTTTTAATCTTTAAATTCTTAGTAAAACTTTATTTTTCTGTTGTAGCTAAAAACAAAACAGAACAAAACACAACCCTATCTAATCGATTGCAGGTAACCCAGTATTTTTCAATACAGAGAATAATATGATTTCTTGCAAATTAGTTTCATCTTGTTTTATGTTTGGGACAGGTTCTATTCTAAGTGAAATGCTAATAAGAATGACAAAGATATGAGAATACTGAAAGGAATTTTATGGAGGGCATAAATGTACCAGAATTAGCACAAAGTCACTTCACACCCTTCTTGCATACTTATTTTCTACACACTTATTCCTTCACATTCATTACCACAATGATCTCAAGGGGGCTCAGCTCCAACCTGAAGCCAGCAAAGAGTCTGAAGTGATGATCAGGGTGAATGGAAGGCCATTTACCTCATTGGCTAGGTCCTGACCTCTGAAGATCTGGCAACCTTGCAGCTGACTAGTAACTCATGACAGGTATAAGAGGGAGTCCTTCTCTTCAGGTAAGTAAAAGCAGTGGAGAGACATAACTGTAGTGACGATATCTTGCACTTGTATTAATGTCATATTTGAATTGTGCACTCTCTTTAAGAAACAAATCAATAGCTATAGTTTCTTTGTTCATGAAAATAGCTCTTTGTGTCAGAAGGGAAAATAATATTCTGCCTACTAAAAACTGAGCCTTTGAAGAGTTGAGCTAAGATTTTTTTATTAGATCTTTTCTTTATTTACAATATCTCCTTTACCAGGTTGCCCAAAAAAAAAAAAAAAAAAAAAAAAAAAAAAAACCAAAAAAAAAAAAATAAGGGCTGAAACAATCCCCTGTTCCCTCCCTGTTCCCCCTGCTCACCACCCCATCCCCTCCCGCTTACTGGCCCTGGCATTTCCCTACACTGGGACACAGAACCTTCACAGGGCCAAGGGCCTCTCCTCACATTGATGACTGACTTGTCCATTCTCTGCTATACACATGCTGCTGGAGCCATGAGTCCCCCCATGTGAACTCTCTGGTAGGAGTTTTAGTCCCTGGGCACTCTAAGGGTACTAGTTAGTTCATATTGTTGTTAGTCCTAAGGACTACAAACCCTTCAGCTCCTTGGGTCCTTTCTCTAGCTCTTTCATTGGGGACCCTGTACTCAGTCCAATGGATGGCTGTGAGCCTCTACTTCTGTATTAGTCTGGTACTGTCAGAGCCTCTCAGGAGACAGCTATATCAGGCTCCTGTCATCCAGCACTTGCTGGCATCCACAATAGTGTCTAGATTTGATGACTGAATATGGGAAGGATTCCCAGGTGGAGCAGTCTCTGAATCGTCCTTCCTTTAGTCTCTGCTCCATAGTTACTCTCTACAACTCCTTCCATGGGCATTAAAAATATGGAACGCTTCACGAATTTGCGTGTCATCCTTATACAGGGGCCATGCTAATCTTCGCTGCATCATTCCAATTTTAGTATATGTGCTGCCAAAGGGAGCACGAGCTACGATTTTTTTAAAAGTATTTTTAAGTGTTCATTTTTGACTAAATTCACTATAAGAACATGGAACCTAGAGAACATGCCCTAAATTCTGTTCTCAGCATTGAAAAGCTGAACAGGTTTCTGGGTATAAACATGTTTAATGATCTTAGCTTTTTTTCAAGAAATGGGGGATAAAGATCACTCAGTCTTTGTTCCTAGTGGCAAAATGTTTTCTAAAGTCCATCTTCAAACGAATGTTTATGATCTTTCCATTTATGACTCACATGAATCACAGAATGTTTTCTGTATGGAATGACACAGAAACCAAGGGCCAGAGATCACTGCACATTTCTCTAAACCATCTGTCATTGTTGAACTGAAGTGTTCATTAGCAAATGAGATCAAGGTCCAAAGCGTTGTTTTTATGTTGATTCCCCTGGACATCACATTAGTGTTATGAAAAGTTAAGTCTTGTTTCTCTGTTATTATAGTGGTTTATTTCTCACATATTTAATTTTAGCTTCTTATAAAAATTCAAGTTGAGGTCTATTTTACAGAGGTATAAATTAATGTAACCTTTTCAAATTAGCCAAAGCTCACAAAAAGGAGTTTTACTTATATAATTGATTACACACACACACACACACACACACACACACACACACACACACTCCATGACCATTCTGTAAGAAACAAAAACCAAAAACCATCTCTAGTCACTGCCTGATCGTTTGGACTGATAGATCATGCATGGGTAGCTTTAGCTCCCACAATGAGACTTTCAAAATGTTACATGAAATTTGAAGTACTAATTTTAGATTTTGGGGGAGGTTATTTAGTTAATTTTTAGTAAGGGTTTATAAACATTTTCAAACTCCTGTTGGAAAAATTAGGATTCTGAAAATTCAAAGAAATACTTTAAATTATTGATTAGGATATAGATAAAAATTAACAGGCCGGGCTTTTAAGTAGTGTCCAAATATTGATTATGTGTTAAATTGTCCATGATATTAACATAGGGCAAGTCACCAGAGTCCTATGACTGGGTTAAGCAGCTGACTAAATAGTTGTGTTTTATGGTTCTATTTAATCAGTTGGAAGGCTGTTGAATTTTATGGATTTATGTCAAATAGTTGGCTAAATATCTGATGACACAAAAGTACTTATGCTTCACATTATAATAAATTAGTATGAATAGTTTGACTATTACAATCTCTGAAAAACCATTATATAATCGATAAGAGCTACTAACTGGCAATGCTTCTGTAACTCATTTGTGGTCGATGTCATCACTGCTCCTGTAGGCTTGGGTCTCTGAAAGGTACTCTGTCTAACCATTTCTACCCTATGGCCATATAAAAAAACAAGTGCTGATCATAGCAGGAATTTGTTTTGAACTATTTTGTTAAATGAGATTTGTTGAAGATACTGACTAAGTCAAAATTGGTCTAAAGTCTTAGGATAGTTACATGTGAGGATGTGAGTTGCTGAACGTGTGCCCTCATTATGCAACCACAGTAAAATGATCTGCATACTTCTTTCTCTAGCCCTGTTTTGGAAACAGAGAAGAATAAATATTAACTGAGACCAAGGACATGCATAGAGATATGTCTAAATCCCTTAATTAGTCTTGACATTAAAAAATAATCAAAAAGATTTAGAGCCAAAAGGGAGCCCAGTCCAAAAATTGCCATAGTTACAAATGCCATTTATCATGTGCACTATAATTTTAAATGATGAATAATTAGGATATATTATACGAAAAATATTTTCAATAAAAAACATAAAAACGTCTGCCTTATAATTTAAAATTATGAAGTCATTAAAATAAATTCTAGGTTGTGTATATTGGTACATACATATAGTCTCACACTTAAGAGAGGGAGGCAGAGGGCCGATAGCTTGAAGCTAATTTAGGCTACTTTGTTAGTTGATGGCCAGTCTAATGGTACTTATCTCAAAATCAAGGGTTGAGAGAACAGTTCACCAGTAGGGGAACCTGTCTAGTATATTGAAGCCCCTAAGTTTTATGCAGAGCAAACAAATAATCCAGTTCAATCTTATATTATATTGGTAACATTAATCATGACCACATATGTAATTAATATGTACCATATGTAAATTAATATTATATGAGTTCTAATAGAGAATAACAAATATAAACTGGGACTTTACTAGCTAAGTACTCATGCACTTGGAAATGAACACAGTGAATAGAATTTCACTTTATATTTTAGGAAAACTGCCTTTTTTTTTTTTTTTTTTTTTCAAATCACAGCTCTGCTCAAATTAGTGAGAGCAGTGATGCCAAATTCCCAAGTTTTAAGCTCTATATTGAGGTTTCCAGCCTTTCTGGTTCTTATGCAGAATGCTTTCAGTTCTTTAATTGTAGATCATTTAAGGAGAAAATGACATTTTACAATTGATAACTCCCTTTAGATTTGTTCCTAAGTCACTTAAGTATGGGGAATTACTCCACAAAAGGGCTTAGATTTGCACTTTATTTTCCAAGGACATAGCAACTTGGACATCTGTAAACATCAGTGGTCAGATTGTCTTATCAAATGTTCTGCTTTGATAAGAACTCTTCAGATAAGTTGTCCTATCAGCTTGACAGTTGGCACTCTAGCTTGAGAAGAACTCTAGAATAATTTCCATTGAATTATATAAAGCATGGAGATGATCCATTACTTTAGCAGAAAGAGCTTTCATTTGGTATTCATTCCTACTTAAAATTCTAGAATTCTCTATCTGTATGTAAATTAACTAATGTAAATTAACTCTTAAGTTTTAAATAGTCTTAAATGACTTGTGCTATGCTAATACAAATCAATGGTAACGTAATGTATTTTAACACTTGGGCAATTGCTGCAGTGAAATCCAAAGGCACATTATTTTCATATTTAACTTTGAAATTCAGAATGCTATATGTACTATGAAACCTGGATTATTCTACTCAGTACTTGAAAGAAAGATGGTTAAACTTTAAGAATGTATTAAATAATCATTATATTTCAATTGGTGTGAGTAGAGATTAAAATTCTTCAATAAGCTGTAGTTTTTTTCTCTTCTATCATTTTTCTCTGAAAGGGATTATGAAAGACTACTAACTATATATAATATTTGCTCTTGAAGAAAAGAATGCTTTCCATACCAGTCTATCTAACAGCCATCAATGGCATCATGCAAAGATATACTCCTTATATACAATGACTACATTCATTTTGATGACAATCTCAGCATTTCTTTGTATGCTATTGGGAGATTTGCTCCCAACTTTTGTTTCTTGATTCTTTATCATATATAAATATAGCTCCACCCAGCTTATCATGTCACATGCAAGAATTTTGTACACATGCTGCTTCATCTGATATTGTTGCGAAGTCAGCTAACACTGGCCATTTGCTTCCCTTGGCTAACCACTATAGTAGGCACTGGCAGTAGATCAAAAATCACATATGGGCCCTTGACTTTCTAAGGTTGAGATTTCATAAATTAGAAATGGGAACAAAAAAAGGGAAATGAAAAAGTAGCAGGGAAATTATGAACTGGTAACAAGAAGGAAAAGAGGAAACAAGTTTGGTGTGTTAATTTGGAAACCGGATGCTTCCAGAATGGTTGAGACAAGCTGTTTGTTTGACTGTCCCCCTCACTTTGCTTGTGTAATATAACACTAGTAGCTTGAAACTGTCAGTTGGAGGACGTATTTACACAAGAGAAATCAATAACCACAAATTAGCTTTGGTCCTTCATTATCCATTTGCCCTACTGCATTGGAAAGCCCTTCCTTAAATACTGTTGCCTGTTAAAGTGAGAAAACATCATATAGCCAGAAAACAGATGGACGGCCAAGGCTCTGAGGGAAGAGGTTCTTCTTATTATTTTTTTTTAATCTTTAAAAGGAGCAAAACCACCTTAAGTAAAGAGTACAGCAAGCGTAAATGTCCTTGTGCTTGGAATGCTAGACTAGAGAAGTGGCTAATGCAGGAGTCCCTTGTTAAGACAGAAAGTCAGTGTGGTGAGCAGAGCGGCGGGTAGTGTGGTGGGCAGTGCCAGCACTCGGAGGTTTGTGATATCTAGCAGGTGGCATTAATTACCAAAACTGCTGTCTGGTTCAAATAACCCTGGGTTTGAGGACATTCCAATCGCTTATATAAGACAGACAGCATCAAGACACTAACTCTGTGCTAACCATTAACTTGATCCAACCTTTATCATAAGTGTGCTAGCTAAGAGGTCCGTAGCTGCTGCTGCTGTTTCCTGGAGATCCAAGAAAGGTATATTTGGCATGACTAGCCTCAAGGCCATAGCAATTCTAGCCTGTGTCATAGGCACTAGAAGAGAAGAAAGAGAGCAAGACAGAAAAGGAAGTATGTGAAAAGGTCCTTGGCATGGCAGAGGGAGACAGGAGGGAGCAGCTGCGGACTTGGCTCCCAAAGGAAACCTTCAGAAACTGGGGCAAAGATCATCTGGCTGCCACAAAGCTGAGCTAGAACTGAGGAGAATTTGTTGGAGTTTGCCAAGGGAGCGTTGACTTCATTCTCTGTGGCCCTTTGCCCTGCTTTGATATTTGACCAATTTTCCAGAAAATTAACTATTTGTAGGCCTGAAATTTAGTACAAATTTAGAAGACATTACTTGCATATCATTTGAAAATATCCTATATAATAGCTGTTTTAATTAGCTAGCTAAGAATAACCCATTCTGACACTTTTCAGCCTTTCAAAATTTTTACTCCCCTTAAAGTGAGTTGAAGATACTGGCTAATTAGCATTTACTTACATTTTTTTTTCTCATAAGGACTACAAATAATTCATGCCTGCTGTTCTCTAGGTTTTTTTTTATTTTAATTCTTTAAATATTATTTCCATTATTTCAGGCATAACCAACCCTGTTTCTTCTTATGTAGTTTTAGCATGTTTTCATTACTAACATATTTAGTTGGAATCTGCTATTATTAATATTCCACCTCATCCCAAATTCATAGAAAACAATGGTAAGCTTTGTATAAATAGGAACAAATAAATTGCCCTACCTCGAGGGGAAAACGTGAAAGCTCTTGAAAACCAAGAGATACTAACTTAACTGTATTATGGTTTACATTTCTTAGTAAATATAAAGAGGATTTGATAGTAGAGTTTCAAGGAGTTCCTTGAATGAGAATTCAATGCAATTGCAAAGTCAATAGGACATTCATTTCCATACCAAAACCAGGCTGATGAAACGTGCTTCCGATTCTTCTAAACGGAATCGTATTCAAATGACAGCGTTTTAATTATTTGCATTTTAAGCTAAGGTAAATTTAAGGAATAGTTCAAGCAAATAGAGAAGTAAGCAGGCAAAAGAAATAGTATCCCTGACACCTGTTGCTGAAAGGCAATTTAAATATATTTTATTAAAAAAAAAAACTCAAAGTAAAATGTCATTTTCAAGTATTAGGAAATAGAATGAGGCTACGACTTGTTTGAGAAATGCAGCCTAGAAGGAAGGACAGGCTCCGAGTAGGATGGGGTGGACAGCAGGAATGATGAAGGATGGAGTAATGTCAGTTAAGGGGGGGTCTAGCCAGCTAATTCCAAAATCACTGCACTTGACTCCATGGGAAATACTGAGCTGAAAGCATGCTCCACCCACACTTGGAAGGCTGGTTTGTACATACCTGAAGTTCAAGTCTTTAAAGGAGAATTGAGTTTCAATGATACCAGTGGTTTTCACCCGGGAATGTAGAACGTCTTGTTCATTTGGCACGTACCCAGGGGCTGTGATTCTATCTAAGTCATTAAGGTAGCTGAGAGAAACAGAATAAAATGGAGTACATTTGTATTTTTGACTTTACATTGGACTATACTGCAGTTTAGTGCAAATGTATCTTAAGAGTTTAAAGTACATTGGAAAACAAACTCTATTGGTTGCTTGTTACCATGCCGCAGTTCTGAATGGCAAGCCTTGGCAGCTCAGATGTCACAGTTACAGAGTGTGGGGTCCACAGAGCTCCTGGAGAACTCTTCTCTAAGAACTTCTCAAAGCCACTTTAGTCTTAGACTTAGGAAGTCTGTAGGACAGACTCATTATCATATAAGAGAGATGTGGGAGGGTCTTTCCTCATGCAGAGCTGTATAGATGTATTTCTATGCATTATGCTGCCTTGGGATGTTTGCAACAACAGTTATTACTAGTTCCTCAAAGATCCTGTTAGGGGAATGACTCGATTTCCATTTTAAAACAGTGGTTGGTGTGACTAACAATTTGAATTGTTTGAGAGTTATTAATTGTTTGGGCATTTTCACATGGATTACTTAGTTTAGAACACTATAGCCATCTATGTACGGTAGCCACACCACCGTGGATCAGTGGCGAAGCCCTTCCTTCGCTCTCCCAGAATTCCTACCTTTACTAGAGTGCACAGTTTGCTTCTTTGTTCCTTTCGTTTATTTGGTTTTTGTTTTATTTATCACAGTATGTAAAGCTTGGCGATGGTTAAGTGTAAGTTTGATCAGCTCTGTGCTCTGAGTCTGAAAACTATTCTTAGCATCTTTATTCTTTCAAACTGGATCTACAATTAAAACTGTACTTCCTTTAATTTCTACTGTTGTGTTTGACACTACGGATTACATGGCTTAGCAATATGGCTATTTCTGTGATAAATTTAAATGCAAAATTGAGGCATGCCTTAATGTACATTTTAAAGTTTCATGTCCTTCCAAATAACTTTGAGGATACAGTCACACTAAATGTTAGTTATTGCCTATAAAGTTAAATTTATTCAGAGATTATGTTAAGAAATTCAGATATATCAGTGTCCAACACAGCAGTTCTCAATCTGTGGGTAGAAACTTCATGGGGGGGCGGTGATGGCAAATGACCTATTCCCAGGGGTTGAATGTTAGCCTGCATATCAGATTTTTACATTATGATACATAAGAGTAGTAAAATTTCAGTGATGAAATATAACAACATAATTTTATAGTTGGGGGTCACCACAATATATGGAATTGTATTATAGGGTGACAGCACTAGGAAGGTTGAGAACCACTGATCTACCACAATGACTTTAAAACAAAGTTCTTTCACTGTTAAAAATAGATTCAGTACCTAAAGTTTTCCTCATGGAGAAAAATAAAATTGTGTGTCAGAAATAGCATAATGGCTTTATGCTAATAAAGATTGTTTGCCTTCACATGGGTATTGACTTGAGATATAAAGGCATCAAAGAATGAATTGGCAGATTTTACATTTAAATTTTTTACTATTACTTGAAGCATTGTACATTTTCTATTGATGAAAGCTGACATGTGGAAGGTGCATGATATGTCAGTCATTTCATGTCCAAGTAAAAAAAAAAAAAAAAAAACGCATACTATACTTACAAAATAGAAATAAAATTCATTTAATGAAAGCTTTAGTAAAAATACATCTTAAATAATTTTTCTTTGCATTTGTAAATCATTTTAGGCAAAGAAGAGACTTTAGCAAGTTGATGGATTTTCATCAGAAGTGCTGATTTTAATAAGCAAATTTGGTATTTGGACGCCCAAGCCTGCAGTTTATAGGTCTTTATCCCTATGCTCAAGTCACTTTACAATGCCTCGACCAGTGCTTTCCCTGCTAAGCCACTTTTGCTCTTAAGGCTGTGGGATTTAAACAGCACCTAAGTGAGCCCAATCAGTAAACCAAGTGCCTTAGTTAGTTAAAGCCTTTCCTCTTTCTTTTCCTAGAGCTGATGGCATTGATGAGCCAAACATGGGAATCAGGAATCCTGCTCTTTACTCTTGTGGCAGCATCCATCTGGAGAATCGCTGGATGTGAAAAACAGAAAAACAAAAAAACAAAAAAACCAACTTCCTTTCACCAAAAAGTTGGAAGAAAATGCTTTATATATTATAAAGAAAATAGGTAGTGCAGGATTACTCTAATATGAAATTTTGAAGTACGCAACTTAATTCAAAATTTGAAAAGCATAATCTGTTCTTAATATTTGGAAAAAAGAATAACAATTTAGCAACATTTTAGCAGACTTTTATTTAATGTACCTATAGTAACACTTTGAAACTGTCAAAGTTAATATTTTAAGTGTCACATTGTGTAGAAAATATTTCTAAGACAAAGAGAAAATAAATTTTCATATAATTTTACTGCCATACAAATTAACTGAGTGTTCAAAAACTATTTACAGTATGGGCAGAACTCAGAAAATCAATGCAAATAGATGTTTGATATATTAAACTATCAGAATGGTAAATATTCTCAACTCAAACTATGAGGTAAAAAAATTCTAAGCACTTAAACAAATGAATCATCTAAGATATGAAATACAGTGTCATTTTATTGCCTCAGGTTAATTGTCTGAGTTATAAATAGTTGTTTTTTTTACTATACATATGTATATTCTGCTACTGAAGGACAATGAGGCAAGCATACTAACCATGTAATTGCAAGTATTTAGGCAATATGCGTTCCAAACTAAACATATTAATCTTGACTGGAATGCACTTCCACATCCTTCTCCAGAGGTAACTAAGCAACATGTTGGATGTAATGTGTAAGTTTGCATCTATTTCACTCACTGATTAGCACAGACAGGTAAGCAATGTTTTACAATAGCACAGAAATTGCTTCGATGATCACAATGAGGCAGAGACTAGTTCCCTGGAAAAAATGTTCCCAAGTTTATGTAGTCACAGAATGAAACCTAGTTCTCATCAAGTAGAATCCACACTGTTGTCTAAAGGTGACGGTCCCAGTGGAAATTAGCAATAAATTAATAATCGTCACAGAAGTGTGCTTACTACACGTGAACTTTTTATACTTTTTTGGACTCTCTCTGTCTACCACTGATGTTTTTTCCTTAGAAACAGTCTTATGGCTCAAAGGTACTCAGCGATTACAAATCTGCAGTGTCATGCATGACTCATCATTCTGTTTGAAGAGATCTTTGCTTCCCAGCTACATTATTTTTTTGTTGCTTGTTTAATTAAGCGTCAGTGCTAGCATGTTTTGTCACAAGATTCATTGAAGGACAATTTTGTATATTTTATATGTTTGTAGGCATGGGAAGAAATAGAAAATGAGTAATTGTACAAACTTTTTGGAGCCAAACCATAACCACATGTTCTTGTTGATTCATAAAGCAAAATAATTCAAGAAACACTCGAAACAAGGAAGTTTGAAGTCATGGTAACAATTCTATTGCAAGCAGTGTAATGCTCTCCTAAGTTTTTATTAACATTAAGTACTTACTTGCCAATATTTGCTATGCTGACTCCAACAAGATTTCACAATATGCTAAAGTCTGAAATCAATAAAGTATTTTCTTCCAGAGTTTTGTGTCTTGCTCAATAACCTAGTGGTCTAAAACATATATCCCTAGTAAAATTATCCTAGGGGATTATTTCAGTAACACTGGGATATATGATTCAGATGAATACAGCTCCAAATGTCAACGTGCACACCATCTGTCTTCGGTTCATGCTAAGCATTGTGCATCATGGTTAATTTTTTTAATAAGGCGATGTATTTGGTAAATATTTCTTCTCAGTTATAGTGTTTCATGTCTTTTCTGCTGTCCTCTCAGTTTTCTATAATAAAATGCAAAACCATTTTCCCCTTATTTGTGCTTACATGCAAAATGTGCCAAGTTGCAAACTATGTGTCATCTGCAATTCTTGTCCAAGAAAATCACTTACTAAGCTGCAGAGTCATTGAGCTGGTATTCAGATGCCCTTTCAAAGCAGGCTTGAATTCCTGGATCTCCCCACAGTCGTTTAATTATTTCAGCCAGCTGAGGTGTCATATCACCATCTTCTAGAGTATTTGCCATCGAGTGAAGTTGTTGTTGGTCCTCCTGGAATAATATTTCAGTGAGAAGAACAAAGCTATGCTTTTTAGGTTCAGATACTGGCTCACCTTTTTTTTTTTTTTTTTTTTTTTTTTTTTTTCAAGACAGGGTTTCTCTGTGTAGCCCTGGCTGTCCTGGAACTCACTCTGTAGACCAGGCTGGCCTCGAACTCAGAAATCTGCCTGCCTCTGCCTCCCAAGTGCTGGGATTAAAGGTGTGCGCCACCACTGCCCGGCTTTTTTCAGAGCACTCTAAAAGGTTTTTGTTCACTTCATTTTGTCAATTATTTCACTTTAGAGTTTTTTAAAATCCATGAAGAATAATAAAACTAAAATTCACTATAGTAGTTGACTGAAATCTAGAAATTCTGACCTTGGGAAAAATTGTAAAATACTATATGAAGAATTTGAATGGATTGTCATATATCATTGATTTCTGAATATATTATTACAAAGAATAACAATGCTTTGTTCTAGTCTGTTGTGGCCTGGTTTAAAATTAAAATGCTGGTGTGAAAGAAAAATTAGGTTGTCATAAAGTTTTACTTGATGTAGGGTATTTTTTTTTTTATTACTCTGGCAAGTGATTACACACATTTATAGCCACACAGAGGTGTTGAGGCTGTAGGTTAAATGGTGTCAATTGTGTTCCTTTTCAGTAAAGTAGCATGGGGCAGACATAAGAATTGGCTAAGAGGGCCGGGCAGTGGTGGCCCACGCCTTTAATCCTAGCACTTGCGAGGCAGATGCAGATGGATTTCTGAGTTCAAGGCCAACCTGGTCTACAGAGTGAGTTCCAGGACAGCCAGAGCTATACAGAGAAATCCTGTCTCCAAAAACTAAAGAAGAAGAAGAAGAAAAAAAAAAGAATTAGCTAAGAATCAAAAAACAGAGTAAGTATTGTGTTAGTGAGATGTGGAAAGTACGGATGATGGCAGAGGCTTCTAAACAAACTCAATTTATAGTTGACCACAATTTATACTAGGAATCAAAACATTTTTGACAAATAATTAAGAGTTTGAGTCATAGACTAGTTAAATAGATTATGGTAATTGGCTAGGAAAACAGAGAAATCTGGGCTCAGATCCCCAGTGTCAATATTCAAAGCTCAGGCTCTGCCTGCCATAATAATATGCTGGTGAATACTATTATCACAAATGTGGGACACATGATGTCTGTCTTGCCATCCTTACAATAACCAGCAAATGGTACAACATGTGCATCTACACCTGCACAGTGTAGTACTCTCAGAGGCAGATCCCTTTGTCAAAGCAATAAATTCAACAGGCACCAAAAGACGAGGCAAAGGCAAGTGGAGTCCGTCTCGTGTGCCTCTGCTGGGAGTGAAGCGCGGCCAGGAGGAACTCAGTGCTTGATTATGTCACTCATTTTCAACCAACTACGGTTTTATTGTGCTGTTTTATTAAAAGTATGTTCTTTGCCTAAGATATTAATAGCATATCTTTACTATAAAGGAATGTTAAAGCTAAAAGAAAACTTCTCCATCTTTTTTTCTTTCTGATGGATGAGTTTTTATTACAAGCAGTTAACAGATCAGATGACCAATTGATTGTTAAATAGTCCAAAATACAAGACTTATTTTATTATTTTCTTGCCTTAGGCCTTGTTTTTTTTTTTTTTTTTTTTTTTTTTTTTTTTTTTTTTTTTTTTTTTGCATCATGGGAGACCTATTTAAAAATTCTTCCTTCCTATTAGACAGAGAACTACAAATCCAATGAAATATGATCTGTTCACTTAATTTTTCATTAATGTTGAGATATTATAATTGAATAATTTCTCCCTTCCCAACCCTCCCATAAGCCCCTGCTTGCTATCTTTCATATTCATGGCCATTTCTTTCATGTATTTTGTTACGTACATTGTGGGGCAGTAATGGCCCAGGGTTACGGAGGGAGCGTTGAAGGAGCCTCAAACAGAAGGACTGTAGGCGCTGGCTACCTTCCCTTCCCAACCTGGAGCCATAAAACCAGCTTCCCCACCATTAACCCTTGTAAGAATTTATTACCCTGATGGTTGGTTATCAGGCTTCACTCATTGTTTTACCTTGTACGGTTTTTCCCTCTGGACCCTTCAGCCTCTGATGAAGCATCTTTCAATATCCCTGGCCAGTGATACACAGTCACACAAACCAGAGACTCTGGTCACCTCCACAGGGACGTAAATACCCTTTTCTCCCCATCAATAAAGGAACCAGAGCTCTCGTCATTGACCCAGATCCCGCAGTGCATTCACTGCCTCCCCGCTAAGCTTTTTCCCCTCCAGTCCAGCTAGGTATGGAGTGGACCTGGCTATCCTGAGGGAGAAGTGGACACAGGGTGGCAATGTATGTGTGCATGTACATATGTATGTATGTATGTATATTTCTAATTACAATCTGCTCAGCCTGTATAATGCTACTCATATGTACGTTTTTTAGGGTTGACCATTAAGTAGGAATGTTCTTCTACTGCTAATGCCTTTGGGGCAAATGATGCAATGAGGTAGCCTTTCTCAAGGTCCATTCCTAATGGAACAAATCACCTGCTT
The DNA here is from genome assembly GCA_019843815.1 of Montemys delectorum. NCBI lineage: Eukaryota > Metazoa > Chordata > Mammalia > Rodentia > Muridae > Montemys > Montemys delectorum. The sequence goes on along the minus strand of JADRCD010147015.1, from coordinate 592 downwards.
TTTCAGCAATCCTTTATAATCCAATATGTTATTTCCTTGCCTCCATACTATTCCACATTAGGATAAACTACAGTTTATTTATATTGCTAATGCGAATGGATTTTTACTAAAACATTTACTAAAACTAATAAACTACTGTTTATTTATATTGCTAATGTGAATGGATTTTTACTAAAACATTTACTAAAACTAATAAACTACAGTTTATTTATATTGCTAATGTGAATGGAATTTTACTAAAATGATTCCCCAAATCATTTCAAGCACACCCTCAATCCTAGTATTTCTGTGCATGGCATCCATCTGATTCTGTTGATTATGTCTTGACTTCTGAGCTTCGCCACTCACACCTGGGTAAAGACACACATGATGTTTAGTTCAGGCTATTTAGTAGAAGCATGTGGAGTGATAGCCAATGTACTCATACCAAAATAAGCAGACCAAACAAATGAGACAATCTTTGAATGCCAAGACAACCCCCCTTCCCTGTCTTCCTCTCTCCTTCCCTCCCTCCCTCCCTTCCTCTCTTCCTCCTCTCCACCCCCACCCCGTGTGTGTGTGTGTGTGTGTGTGTGTGTGTGTGTGTGTGTGT
>JADRCD010147011.1:4170-17841 GCA_019843815.1 Montemys delectorum | reverse complement strand
CACACACACACACACACACACACACACACACACACACACACCACACCACACTACCCAGTCCCTGTCCCTGTGTGACATTCCTGAGTTTGGAGATGATCTACCAAGCCAGTTCCTGATACCAACATTTCCCTCACTTAATTGATTATAATCTTAGTTTATAACCTTGCATGGCTAGGGTATGCACTGTTACCTGTTTACGATTTGTTCGTATGATTTGTGGTGGTTTGCGTGGGAATGGCCCCCATAGACTTCTATGTTTGGTGTAACTTTAATTTTTTTCAAAACCTATTTTTAATGATGGTTCTTAAATGCTTTAACCTCTCTATTCACCCACCACCCACCAGATGGACACAGTGGGAAAGAAAGGATACGGGGGGAGGGGACTGGTTTAGAAAGGTTCTTTGGAGCAACTCCCATCTGTGTTGTCTGGAAATTGGCAGTTCATTTCACAAGTCAGCAGCAGCAGCAGCTCGATCCACTCGCTAACACTTCACAGCTACGCCAACAGTCCCTTTCGATAGCCGGGATAGCAAACACAAATCAACAGTGGTAGCACCATCCAGCAGAGACAGCCAGGCCTCAGCCTTCAGCTTGAGTCAGCAGGGAGGACCAAGAGGAATACCAGAAGAAGTTCTCAGCTGTGCCTCTCTCAGGGACGTGAAGATCAGAGAAAATGTGAGACCCACAAGCACTGCACAGCTCGCTTTATAAGCAAGCCAAGCTCAGCCTCCGTCACTGTCCTTTTACACTTTCTCCAAACAGCATGTGTCCTCCATGGGTTTTGCTTCAGTAAGTGTCTCTAGAGTCACAGAACTTAGTCTCTATGTAGCAAAGGGATTTATTGATGACTTACAGTTTGTAGTCCAACTCCCAACAATCAACTCCCAACAACAGTCGCGGCAGCAGCTGTGAATGGAAGTCCAAGGATCCAGCAATTGCTCAGTCCCACAAGGCAAGCAGGCGAAGCAGAGAGAGCCTTCCTTCTTCCAATGTCCTTATATAGGTCTCCAGCAAAAAGTGTGGCCCAGGTTAAAGGTATGGTGCCTTGAACCTTGAACTCATAGAGCTTTCTATGTTAATCCTGTGGGATTCGTAGCCACTATTCCTCAAGGTCTCTATGCCAAGATTCAGGTCAGAAACTTGTATCTCTCAGCCTCCAGATTAGGGCCACAGGTGAGCCTTCTAATTCTGGATTGTAATTCATTTCAGACGTAGTCAAGTTGACAACCAGGAATAGCCACTACAGTAAGTGTCTTGTCTCAGCATGTGCGTCTGTCTCAGCTGACATCACTCTGCCCATCAGCCTAAGCCGAAGAAGCGGCAAGAAACTGCAGCACAGCACCAGAAGTTTTTTTTGGTGCATTTCTCTCTATGGAGTCTCAACAAATGCAGCTCAACAACTCAGTGTAAGGTGGACCAAAACATTCGTGTTGTTATCAAAGAACCTCTCATCATGTGTCCTCTCACGTGCTCGCTTTAGCAGAACATCCTCTCTCTCTGGATTTTTGAGGCAGGATTTTTCTGCTTAGCCCTGGCTGTCCTGGTACTTGCTTCATAATGACTGGCCTTGGACTCAGAGATCCAACTGCTTCTGCCTCCTGAATGCTGGGATCACAGACATGAACCACCATGCTTGGTTTGGTTTGGTAGTTTTGTTTTGTGTTTTAGTCTTTTTAATTCACTGCTAAGGATTGAAATAGGGCCTCCAGCGCATGCTGGTTAAGTTCGTTACCACTGAGCACTCCTACCCCATTTTGTTTTTCTTTTCTTTTCTTTTCTTTTCTTTTCTTTTCTTTTCCTTTCTTCTGTTTTTTGAGTCAGGGTTTCTCTGTGTAGTCCTGACTGTCCTGGAACTCACTCTGTAGACCAGGCTGGCCTTGAACTCAGAAATCTGCCTGCCTTTGCTTCTGAAGTGCTGGGATTAAAGGCATGTGCCACCACTGCCCAGCTTTACTTTTTATTTTAGACAAGGTCTCACTAAGTTATCCAGACTGGATTGGAACAGACCCTCCTATATGGTTCCTGCCCTATACCACACTTCTTCATGTTTAGGATTATCAGAAATGAGAATGTTTCCAATAGGAGTAACTTTGGATATTTTACTAATATTCTTATTATAGTTTAGCCATGAAATATTTCTGTTTAAGTTTTAGAGAGGCGTTTATTATAGGTATGTTTATGGGACCTAGAGCAGACTGAGACCAAGATCCTGTTTCCCCAAGATGGGGTTGGCCCTGAAATCTTTATTCCAAGAAGTTTGAGCTCTAAATCCAGGGCTCTACCAGTGTGCACAATCAGAACCTAGATTTTCTTGTTTTGGTGTGTGTGTGCATGTGTGTGGTATGTGTGCCTGTTTGGTATTTATCCACCCGTGCATGCAGGTACCATGTCCCTGTAATGAATGTGGATGCCTATGGAAGCCAGAGGTCAATTCCAGGTGTTTTCCTTTATTGGGTTCTTCTCTGTGCAGTCATTCCCACAATCAATTTTATTTATGTAATCTACCTATTTATTATTTATTCATATTTGTATGAAGGTTTTGTCTCTGTGTATATCTATACAGCACATGCAGAACGCACGGTGCCTATAGAGGTCAGAAAAGACATCATAGCTCCGGGGACTGGAGTCGTAGATAGTTGTGAGCCACCTCTTGATGACTAGCCACCTCAAGCTTCTGCCACTCTGATTTACCCTTGAACTGTGAGCCAAAATAAACAGTTCCTTCCTTTAACTGCTACGTTAACTAATTCTGTTCCAGCCACATGTAAGATAACTAGTGCAGCCATCTACAGGGAAAATAAATAGGCTTAGAACCTTACGGTGTCTTCTATATGAAAATTCATTCTACACTTCTTTTTTGTTTGTTTGTTTGTTTGTTTCAAGACAGGGTTTCTCTGTGTAGCCCTGGCTGTCCTGGAACTCACTCTGTAGACCAGGCTGGCCTTGAACTCAGAAATCCGCCTGCCTCTGCCTCCCAAGTGCTGGGATTAAAGGTGTGTGCCACCACCGCCTGGCCTCCTCGTACACTTCTGTTAGAAAAATACAGAGAAGGCTGGCAAGATAGATAGCTCAGCGTTTAAGAGCACCGACGGCTCTTCCAAAGGTCCTGAGTTCAAATTCCAGCAACCACATGGTGGCTCACAACCACCCGTAATGGGATCTGACCCCCTCTTCTGGTGCATCTGAAGACAGCTACAGTGTACTTATGTATAATAATAAATAACTCTTTGGGCTGGAGCGAGCAGGGACAGAGTGAGTGGGGTCAACTGGAGCCAGCAGAGGTCCTAAAGTCAACTCCCAACTACCAGATGAGGGCTCACAACTGTCTGTACAGCTACAGTGTGTACTCATAGACATAAAATAAATAAATCAATAAATCGATCTTTAAAAATAAAAGAAAGAAAAACACAGAGAAACCAATCACCATTACCAAAGACACCGTGACCAAGGCAACTGATAGAAGACTTTGTTGGCTTACCACGGAAATGGCGTACCATTTTAGAGGGTTAGAGTCCATGACCATTGTGGTGGGGAGCATGGCAGCAGGTCTCCAGGCGTGGCACTGGAGCAGTAGCTGAGTGCTCACATCTTGAGACACAACCACAAAGCAGAGACACTGAGGATGGCACCAGTGTTTTGAAACCTCAAAGACCAACCCGCCCCCTCCCCGCCCAGGGACACATCTCCTCTAACAAGGCCATACCTCCTGATCCTTCCCAAACAATTCCACCAACAGGGAACTAAGTATTTGAACACGAGCCTACGGGGGACATTCTCACTCAGAGTACCACTAGGGAGAAGGAGCGATGCTTTTGGAAAGACAATCTCAGCAGTGAAAAAGAACAGGTTAAAAAGAAAGAAGGGGAAACTTCAGAAGGCCACTAGATGCTTTCTAAGTACAAAGGAGAACTGGATACTTGAGAACAATTTTGTTGTGATCTACCAGGCAGTACAGAGCAGCAACTGAGGACACGGATGACAGTGAATAGCCCCTGGGGCCCTCTGAGAAGGAAGGGACAACTCAGAATCCATACTTGTTGACTCAGACTAGCAGGTAATATTCAAATTTCAAGTCACAGACTGAAGGCTGGTTTTGAAACTCTGTTTCCACCTCACCTCACCAAGCAGGTGCTTGATGTAAGGCAAGATTGACACACAGACCCATTCAGGCTGAACAATGGTTGTCAGGTGGGGTTTCCTGGGAGGGGTGACTAGCTTTAGCAACCTCAGAGAAGCCACTCTGGGACTGCATCCCTCAACATTAAATTGTTTTCTTCTTGTCTTCAGAGAAAATCCTATTCCAGTTAAGCTTCAAGCAGCATTTTCTACCAGCCAGAAAGACTTCTACGGATATAGCACCCAACATATAATGACGATGTGGTCCTGATTAGGAATTTCTGGTCTCCTTCGGGTTTCTATGGATCCTAGCAGGCCACAAGGAAGGAAGCACACCAAGTCCTTCTGCGTTTATTCAAAACCTTGTTTATCTACCTAACAAAATCCTGGAAAGGAAAATGCCCAAAAGTAAGTATGGATTTGAGAGATGAGATCTAATTCATTTATCACTAACCCCATACCAGAAGATGTTGGTTTGGATTTAATACTTAACTCTAAATTTCCTCTTCACACACACACAAATATTTATATATATATATATATATATATATATATATATATATATATTTGTTGTTGTTATTATTATTGTGATGATGATGATGATGATGATGATGATGATGATGATGATGATGATGATGGGAACTGAGCAAGCTCGGTGGTTAAAAGCCTTTTCTTCCAGAGGACCAAGGTTTAATTCCCCGCACCCACCCAGTGGCTCACAGTATGTATATATGGTCTATAACTCCAGTTCCAGAGGATTCAACACCCTCTTCTGGCCTCTGCACGCACCAGATACTTATGTAGCACACAGACTTACATACAGGTAGAATACCTATACATGGGTTTTTTTTTGGGGGGGTGGTAATTTTCGAGACAGGGTTTCCCTGTGTAGCCCTGGCTGTCCTGGAACTCACACTGTAGACCAGGCTGGCCTCGAATTCAGAAATTCTCCTGCCTCTGCCTCCCAGGTGCAGGGATTAAAGGCGTGCGCCACCGCCGCCAGGCTATGCATGTATTTTTAAAAAAATATCTATCACAACCTGCCAGTGACCTTTGCCAAGGAATTGAAGTTAAGCTCAGGTTCAGGAGAACTAGATAGAGTGTTGCAGTAATTCTTGAAATCCTGGCCCGAGGTTTCTACCCCGCCCTGGCTATTTTAGTTCCCAGACAAAAGACATACACAACCTTTATACTTACAATAAGCCTTAAAGAGCACAACAGCTGGGCAGCTGCCTACCCTCCATGCTGTTAGAATCCACTTTCCTATCGATAACCCCGAGTTATTACTTATTATGTTTCATCTGGGCTGCTCTTCACTCCAATCGGCCAGTCCTCCGAGCCCTGGTCCTATGGCTCATGTAATCCATGGTGGCTTCTCCTTCCCCCTCCTGCACTCTTTCCTCATGGTTCCTCCTCAGACCCCAAGCCTGGGAAACCCGAGCCCCTACCCACATCTCTTCTGCCCAGCTATTGACTGTCGGCATCTCTATTTACCAATCAGAAATAACCTGAGGACAGGGTCACTTAGGTGGGGACTCTCTCTAGGGGCACCCAGTCTTGGCGGCCCCGAATTAGCCTTAGAAGACAAGCAGCATTAGGCCAGCCCAGTACAGTAGAAGGCTCTAAGCTGACGCTTTCACCGGCGCTCTATGAAACTTTTATTCTAGACAGCTCACAGAGAAACGAAGACAAGCATACTGAGTATTTCTCATCCATATCGCAGATCTGTTCGGGATCCAGAAGGTCTCGTGGAAAAATGGGGTTTACATAATGTCTTGGGCACACTAACTAAGCTGCATTGCTGAGGAGGGAGGGGACATCTTGCTCAGGGCATTCCTCCCAGGGGAGTAAACAAAGACGACTGGGAACAGAGTTCACACGGCAGGATAGGGTAGGGAAGTCTGTCGTGTTGTCATGTTACATGTCATACGTATTTAAATCTCTATGCAGACTTATGTGGCCACATGCACAGAATGGAATTGGTTCTCTCCTTCCACCGTACAGAACCCAGGGACTGGGCTTGGTAGCAAGAGCTGTTACCTACTGAGCCATCTCTACGGCCTCCACATATTCTTCTTAGCAGCATATCCCTTCCAGTTCACCTGAGAGCATACAGAAAGCAGGGCTTCACAGAATCAAGCCCTTTGTTGGCTGTCTTTCCTGCGATGGCTAAAAGCAGACACAGGGGAAAATTTGGGAGGAAAAGATTAAGACACTAATCAGGCAGGCATTGGGAAAGCTCGGTCCAGGAAGGGTTGGCTCGGGATGCCGTGCCAGCTGGAAAGGCACCCATGCTCTCTGAGGAGAAAGCCTCGGGATCTGCTGCTGCTCACGTTCCTTCCACAGCTGTTCCTGGTGCCATGCGAGGCTGCCTGTGGAGATGCTTCAGAGTCCTGACATCCCTAGTCATCCTGGGGTTCTTTCTTCAAGAGAATATGGCAACAAGTGTGGAGCGGCAATATGACCCATTGCTGGTGAGGACCACGGAGAGAGGCTTTGCCACCTATCATAAGAAAGGGGTCTTCCCATTTGTGTTAAAGCCTCTAGGCTCGTCGTGTGAAGGCTAAGGGAGAGCAGCTGAGGAATCCAGCCAGACAGTGTCAGAGAGGATGTTGCCTTTGAGCTGGCTTGAGAGAGACAGGATTTGGAGAGGGCGGGAAGAGGAGCAGGCGGTCCAGGCATCGAGAGGGGGTGAAGCACAGCCATCTGTAGAGGAGGTGCTGACCAGCAGGACATAGGCCACTTCTTCACTGCACCTGCAACTGCACTGACAAATGATATTCCTGCTCTTTCTCAGGTGAGAAACTGGAAGTAACGTCCTCCAGTGTAAACACACACACACACACACACACACACACACACACACACACAGAACCCAGCAGAGGCCTGAGTCCAGTTAGACCACATTTGCTAGCTTGACCTTGATGAAGGAATGCCAGGTGGGTAGTGGCTTGGCAGGCAGGTCCTCCCTCCCTCCTCAGGATTCCAGGGCCATGTGCCTGAAGGCTGGAAGGTGGAGTTCGTGACCAGGTGGGGAGAGCGTCGAGCTGAGCTCTGACAAATTGTATGTGATGGATCCCAGGGATCATCCAATCTCCCCTAAAGAGGACATGCCTGAGGTTGTCTCCAGGGGATCTAAGAATCACACAGGAGGCTGATGATATGTCACTTGTACTCAGAGTGAAAAGAAGAAAATGATACAGCAGATAGCTCAGGAGGAAATCAGCTCCGAAATCAAGAATCATTTGAAATACTTCACAGAGATGCAGAAAAGTTCCCATGTTCTCCAGCATGTCACTTACACAGTTCTAGTTGGATCCTCTCTCCAGCCAAAGAGTGAGTATGTGGAAGGAGCCATTAGACTTGGCAAGGGCAGGCAAGGGCTTGCTTGCTTCCCTCCTTCCTTCCTTCCTTCCCTCCTTCCTTTCTTTTTTTCTTTTTTAAGATGACAGGGTTTCTCTGAGTAGCCCTGCTTGTCCTGGAACTCACTTTGTATACCAGGCTGTCCTTGAACTCAGAGACCGGCCTCCCTCTGCCTCCTGAGTGTTTGGCTTAAAGGCGTGCGCCACTACCTAAGGTCTTTCATCTAGAAAAAGAGAAAGGGTTCGCAAGGACTGAGCTGGCAGCTATCAGGAAACAAGTTCTTTGAGTGAGGGGCCAGCAAGTACAGGTTTCCATCGAGGTTCGTTTTCTTCCCACCTGATTCCCCCCCCCCCCTTGAATGTCTAGCAGGATCAAAAGGCCAGAGTAACTCTGTGAAAGAGCCTGTGCTGGTATTCGTTCATGCCAGGCTTCTGGGGAGGGGGAAAATAGATAGAAGAGGAGCCAGGAGTACCTGAGATAGAAATGGGTAGACAGAAAAGAAGGTAGTGGAAACTTATGGGCCACTGAACTGCACAGCCCAGTGAACTGGTCTAGCAAGCCATGAGGTTTCAAAGGGACTTAGAGATCAGGGGCTGGGTAGTCCGTAGTAATTGAGACAACTCCAAAGGCCAAGGCCAGGCTAACATGTCCGTAGTTCTCTTCTGAAAGAGAGCCTTACTCTCATGAAGTTTCTCCCCACTGAGCCTTTTCAAAGTATTAAACAAGGGAGACTTGATAGCTTTGAGGAAGATATTCAACTCCTACAACCCCAGCAGAAGATGTGAGCCCGATTTGGGAAGTGGCATTAGGTAAGAGTCTGGGAAGAGAGTCCTGGGATCCATCCACCTTGTTGAAGCACTGAGGGTGTCTCTGTGTTCCTTAGGGCTGCTGACGGTAGGGATCTCCTCAGTGCACCACAGTCCCAGGACTTACCTCTTGGACACCATGAAATCCTTGTTCCAAGCCTCCTCGGAACAGGACCTGGAGTACATGCTGATATTGGTCCTCCTGTCAGACACGGACCCCAAATGGCTCAACCAAACGGTTGCCAACATTTCCGGTCTTTTCACGCCTCACATTGAATCTGGGAGGCTGCTGGTGGTCCACGGTCTGCTTGGCAGCTCCGGAGCAGAGAGCAGAAATCATACCTCTCCCTGTGGAAAACTATATTCTCGGCAGAAAACGAGCTTTGCCCTTCTCATGAATTTTGCTCGCAACCTCTCTGAATATCTCCTGTTGCTAGGAGATAATGTACAGAGTGCCCCCAGGTTTCTGTCTGACATCTTCTGGGCCTTGGCAGCCTGGAAGCAGCTCCCTTGGGTGACTCTAGACTTCTCCAGCATGCAGATCTCTGGGAAGGTTTTCCATACTGAGGACCTCTCCCGCCTCATCTCCTTCTTGCTTCTCTTCCCCAAGGACATTCCCACTCACTTGCTTCTCTCTGAGTTCAGGCTTCTCTTGTCTCAAAATGTCCCTATCGGCCTCCATCCCTCCATCTTCTACCAAATGGACAGTGACTCTGAGTTCGAGGACACATGCTTTCCTATGGAGCAAGACAAAGACTTGGGCGGACCAGACAATCCTGCTGCTACTGTCTTTACAGACATGATCTCATTTTGGAATACAGTGCCACAGTTTGCCTACATTCTCAATGATGACTACTTCTGGGCCTTGGACCCTGTAGAAGGCAACTACTTGCTGGTGGTTCTGGATAAGCCACAAAAAATCATCAAGGTGGCGGTGGAGACAGGCTCTCTTGAGAATAAGTTGAACTTATTAAAACATGGGCAGCTACTGCTGGGCTACAGCCCCATGGAGCACCCTAAGCGCTGTGCTCATTATAGCTTGGTAGGCCCCCTGGTGAGAGGTCAGTTGGAGCAGATGGTATTCTATGAAGAAGGTGCCGTGCAGGAGATTAGCTGTGTGAAACTACTGGTGACAGCGTCTCATGAGCACCTTGTCAGTATCAAGCAGATCCAGGTCTGGACAGAAGTGGAGGAAGAGGAGAATTAGAGCTTACTATAAGATTTCTATAAGACAGGGTCTAGGATGGGGGAAATAAATCCATGGAATGACCAAGAATGCCTCCTCCTTGTGAATCCAGTGATCATGGAATTTATTCTCCAAAATGGGCCCTAGGCTGGTTGGTTCCTGTCAACTTGACGCAAAGCTAGATAAAACTGAGAGGAGGGACCTCCGTAACATTGGCCGGTAGATAAGTAAACCTGTAGGGCATGTTCTGAATTAAGGATCGATGTCTCAGACAGAGTGAGGTGCTCCTAAGGAACATCACAACACGTTATCCCCTGGCTTCCTAATGTGCACTCACATACACACAAACACACGACAAACACACAGATATGCAAACACACACCACACACACATACACATAAACACATATATAATACACACAGACATATACACTCACAAACATATACAAAAACACATATCACAAATACACACACAAACACGCACAAATATACACAAATACACACATACAAACACATCACATACACAAAATACACATACATGCATCATACACACATGCACAGAAACACATAACAAAACATGTACACACATCACAAACATTCACAGATACACACAAACATACACATACACAAACACACATACACACAAACATACAAATACAAGTACACACACAAACACATATACTGTAGGGAGCCGTCCTAAGATCCCGCCCATTTCCTGTTCCAGCTTGTGGTAAACAACTTTCCAGCCTTAAGCCACATCTCTTTACCCGCCTCAGCAGAATGCTAATTGAGTTCTTGCAAAAGCACCAATCAGGTTTGAGCACGTAGTCGGTTCAGTTATTTAAGCAGTACCCAGCTTGGGCTCGGGGTCTTTCTCTCACTTCAGCAAATGTAGGGGCTCCAAATAAAGTGTGATCGAGAAGAATCCTGTTGCCGCATCTTCCTTGCTGGCGAGGCGGCGTGACAAGTGGTGCCAAAACCCGGGAATCAAGAACATCTGTGGCACCTTGAGAGGACCTCCTACGGAGAAATCCACTGGAGGATTCAGAACTTGACACACGGAGCGGCGGTACCGGTAAGTTCCTTTCTATCGGTAAGACATGAACCTTGGTGTTGATTCTCTTTTTGTTGCAGGCCTTATTGCACTCTGGATATTACGGGCAGGAACGAAACCCTTATGGTGCCTGGTGCGTTCTTGCCTTGAAGACAAGAGGTGCGAGGAGGTTATGAAAGAAGGGCAACATAGGTTGATATCACACCAGGATAGGATGTCAGAAACCGAGGGCAAGGTAGAGAAAAGGGAATTTAAGGAGAAGAAGTCCAAAAGGGACAAGAAGCCCGCAGAAATCAGCGGAAAAAGTAAAACTAAGAAGGGTGCCCTGCCTGACCGAGATTTGTATCCGGTGTTGGCAGAGTTTACTAATATGCAAATTGAGAGCTCAGATGACTCAGAAGGGGAAGAAGTATTAGGTCCAGAGGATGAGTCTGATCCAGAGGATGAGCCTGATCCAGAGGAAGCAGCAGCGGAGTATGAGTGGGATCGATACAGACCAGATAGATCAGGTCTGACCGCCCCACCCCCGTACGCCCCCTTGCCTGGGATACAGAAACCAAGTAGATCCGTGCAGTCTTGCCTATGGGTGTAGCCTGGCCAGACCCGGCACATGAAGCAGGGTTGCTGCTGCATTCCCAGTATTTGAAGATCCACAAAATAATACCAGGTATCATGAGCTAGTAGGGTACAAACAAATTAAAGACTTGGCCGAGGCAGCGAGAACTTATGGTCTAGCCACCAGTTTCACCACTGCGCTGCTGGAAAGGCTCGCCTATCACGCTATGACCCCTAGCGATTGGACAGGGGTTGCAAAAGCATGTTTATCCATGGGTCAATATCTAGATTAGAAATCCATATATACTGACAAATGCCAAGTTCAGGCCAGGGAGAATGCAGCTGCACTGGAATTTTAACATGCTCACAGGACAAGGACAATGGCAGATGAATCAGACAGGATACCTGGTGCAGGTCTATGAACAGATAAACCAGTTAGCCATTAAGGTTTGGAAGAGTCTCCCCAATAAGGGAAAGGTATCAGGTAATCTGACCTTCATTCGGATGGGGAGTATCATTGCTAATTTTACCCAGGAGGCGGCCCCCGTCTGTCTGAGACCCCCCCCCTTTTTCTTTATATTTGCCAATAATGTTTCCCAAGATAGAGTTGAGTGTAATAGCTCCTTAGTGAATTGTTATCTGGCTGAATGTTGGGATGCCCAAAACGATACTGCTTTGATTGTTAGGGTGCCGACATTTGTTCCCATTCCGGTAGAAGTGGATTTGGATGATCTTCCCATCCTTGGTCTTGTTCGTCATGAAAGAGATCTTGGTATTACTGCGGCTATTGTGACTGCTATTGTGGTCTCTGCGGCCGCGGCTACCACAGTGGCAGTGGCCATGGCAAATCAGGTGCAGACGGCAAAAACTATCAATAAGATAGTAGAACAAACCACCTTGGCCTTAACAACTCAGGAAGAGTTCAATACACACCTTACTTCTGGTCTGTTGATAGCTAATCAAAGGATAGATATATCACAAGAGCAAGTAGAAGAGTTATTTAGGATTATTCAAATATCTTGTGTCACATCCTTTAAAAATTTGTGTGTTACTCCTCTGCGAGTTAATTTTTCTCAGTCTTTTAAGCAGAGTCATCTCCTGTCTGAGTATTTGAAGGGAAATTGGTCGCTGGAAGCAGAGCAACTTTCAAAAAAAAAAAAATTGACCCTACAGATCGGACGACTGAATGGGACTCGCCTGGACCCTCTGTCCTTGGGGGATTTTACCTCCTGACTCTCTTCTGCATTTTCCTTCTTTAAAGAATGGGTGGGAGTTTTTCTTTCTGGGGCTGCTCTTTGCTGTGGCTTAGTGCTCTGCCTGTGGTTGCTCTGCAAACTCAAATTCCATCAGCAAAGAGACAAGGTGTTGATGGCTCAAGTGCTCCTCGCAGTGGAACAAGGCACTTCTCCCCAAGTCTGGTTAGCAGCCCTTAACAAGTTATCCTGAGCCGGCATTAACCACAGCCATAGCACCATGAGGATTTATTCCATTGCACCATGTTTGGTGTGGTTTGATGCTTTTACTGAGCCTCAGCTCTTGCACCCCATTCGGGCTTGTTCCCTTTGCACATGGGAGAGTGAATGCCAGTTTTGCTCATGGATGTGTTGATATCCTCTATCCTCAATCGTGGGACCCTACGGGAGGGGTCCTGCTGGATCAGACATGATATCTTTATATAAAAGAAAAGGGGGAGACCTTGTCACGCCGCCTCGCCAGCAAGGAAGACGTGGCAACAGGATTCTTCTCGATCACACTTTATTTGGAGCCCCTACATTTGCTGAAGTGAGAGAAAGACCCCGAGCCCAAGCTGGGTGCTGATTAAATAGCTGAACCAACTACGTGCTCAAACCTGATTGGTGCTTTTGCAAGAACTCAATTAGCATTCTGCTCAGGCAGGTAAAGAGACATGGCTTAAGGCTGGAAAGTTGTTTACCACAAGCTGGAACAGGAAATGGGCGGGATCTTAGAACGGCTCCCCACAGTACACAAACACATGTATATACATACCTACAAGCACATCACAAACACACACAACTGCACATACACAAAAACACATATACATCACAAAACCACACATGCACACACAAGCACACATACACAAACATACACATATATACAAGCACATCACAAACACAGATATGTACACGTAAAGACATCACATACACGAGACGCATCACAAACACACACATACACAAACACATATATATCCCAAAAACACATACAAACACATCACAAACACACACACAAGCATACATCTCACACACATATACATCTCACACACATATATCACACACAAACACACATTACAAACACATACATGAACACATATCACACACACAAGCTGTACTAGGAAGCCAGATGTCTAAGGGTTATTACATGAAACCCTGTCTTTAAAAAAAAAAAAGATCTAGATGTGGTGGTGCAAGCCTTTAATCCCAACACTGGTAAGGCTGAGACAGGAGGATCTGATTGTGCTCAAGGCCAGCCTGGTCTATAAAGCTCATTCCAAGATAGCCAGAGAAAGACTGCCGAGGAGGAGGAAGAGGAGGAGGAGGAGGAGGAGGAGGAGGAGGAGGAGGAGGAGGAGGAGGA
>JADRCD010147008.1:6344-21529 GCA_019843815.1 Montemys delectorum | reverse complement strand
TCTATCTATCTATCTATCTATCTATCTATCTATCTATCTATCTATCTGTCAATGGAAAAACAAGCCATGTAGCACATGAACTTTTCTCTTCAGGTCACTCAGTTTAGAGGTGTAGTCCACAAAACTGAAGGCCATGTCATGTGCAGAGGACACCTGTGGGGAAAGGAGCTGCACTTTTGTCTGAAATGTCTGGAAAAACCCTTTAATAGACACTTATGCTGAAGATTGATCTGGGGGAAATTTGTTCAAATGTTTATTTGAACTGGGCTTTCTCGTTTTTCTAAGAGTTTCTAAGGTGATAATTTTTTTTTAAAAAAAGTAATATAACCAACTTCTTTTTTGGATATTCTAACATGTTACTAATGTTTCTGTTTGAATTATCTTTTTTTAAAGAATGGCTCTCTTCTAAAAATGTTTTATGTGTGTCAGGGCTTTACCTGCTTGTATGTATGTATGTATGTATGTATGTATGTATGTATGTGCCCCACATGCAGGCAATGCCTGCAGAAGCCAAAAGAGGGCATCAAATCCCCTTGAACTGCAGTTACAAATGGTTGTGAGCCATTGTGTGGGTGCTGGGAATAGAACCCAGGTCCTCTGGGAGAGCAGACAGTACTCTTGCTTGCTGAGCCATCTCTCCAGCCCTGCATTATTGTTTTCAAGTGATTGTGGAATACAGGAGTCATTGCCTGTCCCAGTGCAGCACTCAAGTTATTACCTGAGGATATTGATTCAGAAAATTCTGTTAACCCTTTGAAGGACACTGATTTTTAGACCCCAGGAATACAGTTGCTCCCGTGTTTCTGCCTGCCCAGCTCTGCAGGCATTCAGAGAGACTCCTGTGGTGCTAGAGTCCTGCTAGTTGAAATAATAATCCCTTGAAAGAGAACCCTGTATACTTTAAAGCACTGTACACATAATTAGTCACTTTGATGATATGAATCATGATCATTGTGTTTTGAAGCAAGCTGGCTGTGATCATGTGTTAAACTCCAAGGCCAAGAGAGACAAATGTGGAGTGTGTGGTGGTGATAACTCTTCATGCCAGACCCTGGCAGGTGTCTTCAACAGTGCCCATTACGGTAAGCTGAGTGGGGTTGCCTCTGATTTTCCCTTCCATCAGAGCTACGGTTCTACTGTGTAACAGAGGTACAGCAGGAATGCTCTGTTACAGCCTGTGGACTCAGTCGCCCAGACTTGTCCATGAAAAGTGTCCAAAGGTAAAGAAACTAAACCTTGATCCTGGGTGTTATTTGAATTTATGGATTCATTTGCCTAAGGAAAACCTGACTCTGTGGTTTCGTTGTCTTTTGTTTCTGAAAAGAGGTTCATGTGTCCCAGACTGGCCGGACACTCACAATCTTCCAGCTTTGACTTCTCAAGTCCCCAGATTCCAAGCACACACCACCTATGGTCACCTCATGCTGTGCTGGGGCCAAGCTGAGGCTTCTAGCATGTTCAGCAAGCTTTGTCCTAACTGAGACCATCCCCAACCCTAAGTCTAAATTTTAACAACAACAACAACAACAACAACAACAACAACAACAACAATCAGATACATTAAATTCAAATGGTAAACTGAGTGGTCTTTGAGCATGGTGTGTGAAGGTTACTTAATTTTGCAGACACTTTTAATGGTGTTCCTGCAACTTAGAATGTAGATCTTTATGACTTTTCTCTGGGAAGCTTGCTTCTAATTATTTTAGCATTTGAATCTATCTATCTATCTATCTATCTATCTATCTATCTATCTATCTATCTTTTTATCTATCACCTATCTATCGATTTATCAATCATATCTGTCAGTCTATCATCTATTTATTTTTGCGAGAAGACACCCATTCTGTGTGTTGTGTTTGTTTTTAATACTGTATTGAAAATATTGATTGAAACTACAGGGTTAAACTGTCAATTTTATTGTTGGCTCACAACTGCCACCCCTTGTTTTCTGAAGTAGCATGTGGACTGCAGTTCCAATGGATACGTAATCAGGATCTCAACTTCATTTAAAACTGTTTTAAGACTACCTCAGACATTTTCCATTCTTAAATTTTCTGGGAAAATTGTTCTTTCTTTTAATGACACAAGCAGATCCTTAAAACTTTCCTAGTACAGTAAACACTTATTTCTCACAGAGTTATTTTCAACTTTAAATTATGTTCCTATGATTGAGCTCACGATGCTAATAGTAACTATTTAGTTAAAGGCTCTTACCCGACTCTGTTTTTAAATTTTTTGTCTATGTGAGAAACACAGACCAATTCATATTTTCATGTGCTGGAAATGGCCATGAATGTCAGCAGCATCTCCCTTTTCTCTCTGTTACTATGTCACGGGAGGTACATACTCGATCCCCTTCCGTAGCCACTAACACACTTGTCGTAGACTTCAGTTACTAAAACACATTTCCCGTTACAAAATCATGCACATCAAATAGAGCCGAGTACTTAACCTTTGTGTAAATTATGTGGCGATTAACAGTTCCCAGACAAACGGGAAACCAGCTGCAAATCATTTGCAGGGTGGGGATAATATTTAGCACATATGCCCTCTGGTGGCCGCCTTCATCCCGGCACCCTTCTAGTGCTTTGAGGGACCTGTGGAAGAGCTTGTTTTATTGCAAGAATTGTCTGGGTTAAAATTTACCTTCGGGATTATAAACTATAGGACACATGGAGCAGTCAAGCGCTTGTCTTTATGCCTAAGTTGTGACACCTTAAAGAGAGGAGTCAAGTGGCTGCAAAGGCCCACAGGTCACCTGGCAGTATCATCTCTAGATGAATGTAACCATTGCACAGTATTTTCAAATATAAGGCATAAAAAACCCTACAACTCTTATTGGTATATTAAATTGAGGGAGTCAATTTTTTTTTTTTTTGAGACATGGTCTCTCTGTGTAGCCCGGGCTGTCCTGGAACTCACTCTGTAGACCAGGCTGGCCTTGAACTCAGAAATCTGCCTGCCGATGCCTCTCAAGTGCTGGGATTAAAGGGGTGTGTCACCACCGCCTGGTGAGGGAGTCTGTTTTTAAAAGGACAAGAAGTAAGTTGTAGTAATACCTCTTCAGCACAGAGAGGTCTGTGCTTTACTTGGGGAATTCAGGCTCTGTGAACATTTTCAGGGTCAGGAAAAGTTCCCATTTTCTTGTTCAATGTGTATTTTACATGGTAGTTCTTCTTCAACCAGTGCTAATATTGCAGAATTTTGTCCAATGAACTAGAGATACCACTTTCATTCCACTCAAGTACCTTTTTTTTTATTTTTCTTGTAACGGATGTCAATAGACTTTTCAAAGTAACACAAAACTTGGATGTAAATATGGAGATTCTTGTTTGAGGTACAAACAAGAAAATATTTTAAATTTTATTATTTTCTCAATAGTAAAATATGCAGTTATTCTCCACCAACACACCATGTCAGTGTCCCCGATATCCCTAGATTTGCGACGGTGTTTGAAATCCCAGATTATAAGTGTGTAGTCCCGAGGTAAGCATTCTATAATACATTCAGAATTACAGAAGTAGTGTAGAAAAAAAAGAGGAAATGTTAAGCTTTAAGAATCTCAAGGTTGGAGCTGAGAGACAGCTCAGAGGCAGCGCCTGATACTTTTGCAGAAGAGCCAAGCTCAGTTCTCAGTACCCACGTCAGGTGGCTCACAACTGCCTTGACTCCAACTCCAGATGGCTGAGATCCTCTTCTGGTTACTGTAGGCTCCGCCTCCCCTGTCCCCACCCCCTACACAAACATACACAATAATAGAAACAAAATCGTAAGAAGCAACCTAATCTTAAAGTCTGTGTATTTGGGGCAGTTTCCCTCATCTCAATCTTGCATGGTGTGGTAAGGTGAGTTTCAGATGGGAAAACCCACTTAACCATGCGTTTAAGGTTAGAAAGACTTGCTAAGAGTGATTACACCATGCAGCTACTTGGTGGTAATAATTGATCGAAACTCTGAGCTTTGTGCAATCCTGATACTTTGGAGAGTTCACCCCAAGATTGGGGATGAAAGGGGCAAAGAAGTACATTTATGGTTTTGTGAAATTTTACGCTTGCAAAACTATATTGCAGGTTACAATGTCGTTGTAAAGATCCCTGCAGGGGCTACAAACATTGAAATTCTTCAGCACAGCTATTCTGGAAGACCCGAAGATGACAACTATCTTGGTAAGCATATGTAGTGAGCAACAGTGATATATGTCTGGCTTGGGTGCAATTTCTTGGACGTCTGTGAGTGGGGTAGCTCTCTCTACACAAAAGATATTTAAGCTACACACAATATATCCTTTTAGAAAGAAAAAAAGAAATAATGGGGAAAATTTAGTTTTTGTTTTTCATTATAGTATCTTAGGTAACCAAATGTTTAGTCAATTAAAGCTGCATGTAGTCATTCAGAATAAATTTCTCTTCTCTGTAATGCTCACTGTAGTACTCTTTGGCTATCTTGAAATGTGTTTTTAGTATGTAGCAAAAGTACTTAAATACAGTTCTACTTAAATTTCTTCTATATGTAACTAATTTTATATTTTGAGATATTACTGAATATGGTCATTATATATTTCTAGTGTGTAAACACATTTTTGTTTCCTGTTTTTTTTTTTAACGTCTTTCAGATTTGGAGAATTTTGCTTAGCTAGAAACTTGAGAGGTTGTTCACAAAGGTTTTCTCTCAGAGTGAGCCAATTCCTGAATTATCAAATTCCTCAAACTGGAGAAGGGGGTGATCTACAGCTGATAAGGTGATTCATCTGCCTCCAGTTAGTAAGATCTGAAATATTGGCCCACATAACTCATACTTACCACCAGCAATGCGACTTAGTTCTGAACAGCTTATTTCAGAAAGCGTAGTTGGCTTTATAGAGTCAAGTGTGCAGGGCTAGCCCTTCAGCAGGTACAGGATAGCGTTGGCATGGAAGTTTAGGCTCTTACAGTAACCAATCAGCTGGGCCTCTTTACACCAGTGTTGGGTCTGTGTGACCCACATACCCAGATGAGCTGCTCACTGAAGAATGCTCAGTTTCATGTGCCTATGGGCTCTATGCAACTCTGTATTTAGATGTAGCCAATTAGGAATCTATATTATATATCCACACATGCACATGTAGGGCAGGAGCCCGAGCTCCTTTTCCTGTTGCTGTGATGACATTCCCTGACAAAAGACATTTAAGGTTGAAGGGTTTGTTGTGGCCGTCTATGGCAAGGGTGTATCCAGTGTGGAGAGAAGCTCCGAGTAACAGGAGGGCAGGGCAGCTGGTGGCTGGCCCGCCACAGTCAGAAGGCAGAGAACAATGACTGCCTGTGCTAAGCTAGTGTTCTCTTCTATAGAAGAGACTGGACCCAAGCCCGGGAATGGTACTTCTTAGTGTTAGGGAATGCTAAGCTCAGTAAGCCTAATCCAGACGACCCTTCACGGGCATGGCCAGGGCCTCACCTAATCCAGACGACCCTTCACGGGCATGGCCAGGGCCTCACCTAATCCAGATGACCCTTCACGGACATGGCCAGGGCCTCACCTAATCCAGACGTGCCGTCTTAGGAAGCTTGCCTTCACCATGATTCTAGATATGATCAAGTTGATGAGAATGATCACCGGGGTTTGTCTTGCTTCTTTAATAGGAATCAGTTAAAGATTGATTGAAATGGTCTATAAAAGGAAGGTATTATTTTGAAAAGAGTCACACATATCAATGGTGATCAACAGCTTCCTTGTGAACAACTGTGAACAATTCTGTGGGGCTGGGGTACCCTGCTAGTGTTTTATGTTGCTCGGTTCCCGATCCGGTGGTCACACGGACGGCCCTGGTTAAACGAACTGGGCCACAAAACCAAACCAAGAGTCATGAATCAGGGGACAGGATTAGTAGAGAGGAGTGGGAGAGGATGGAAGTGGGGGGAGAGGTAAGGGATGGGGAGAGTAACCAGAATGCATTGTATCTGTGTATGACATTGTCAAAGGGCTAACTTAATTTTAAAATTTGGCTTTAAAACATTAAGGCTTTGCACATTTGTTCCGAATTAAGCATAAATGGAATACAGACGGGTTGTTTTGCTTTCTGCCCTGGTGACTGATTGGCTGGGTGCTCTGTATGGGGGTGCTCTGGCTTGTCCGGTTTCTCCTCTTCCTGTGTGTCCTTCCTGTTTCGTGCCTCTGAAGAGGTCCTGGGACACGGCGGGGTACGGCGGGGTACGGCGGGGTACGGCAGGGTACGGCAGGGTACGGCGGCTTTGTCTTAGCACTCTTGGCTGTTCTGTTCAAGTTTTCTTACTTGCAGATTAGGGACCGCAGCATCGTAGTTTATTTCCTTAGCATCTATTTATATTCGCTTTCTTCAGATTCAGAAAAGAGTTTGAATTCAAAAGTGAAGACAGTTGCTTCCACCCCGTTGGTTCTCTGTCTCATGAGCCGCATTGTATTGTTCTACAGCATTATCTGACCCTCAAGGGAACTTTCTTTTAAATGGAAACTTTGTCGTAAGTATGGCAAAGAAAGAGATCAACATCCAGGGTGCTGTTTTCGAATACAGCGGGTCGAACAACTCGATTGAAAGAATTAACAGCACAGACCGGCTGGAGGCGGAGCTCGTTCTGCAGGTAACAGCTCTCAGGCATCGGGGAGACAGAGCTTCAAGCCTTATCAGTGCACTGGTTAAGTGCTTGACGTTATCAGTTGTGAAAACAATGTCTCAAGAGTGTATCTTTTATAAATTAATTGTGTGTTCCTCTGTATTTTATTGAGGTGTTGTGTGTGGGTAATTTATACAACCCTGATGTGCACTATTCCTTCAACATCCCCATTGAGGAGAGGAGTGATCTGTTCTCCTGGGATCCATATGGGCCGTGGCAAGACTGTACCAAAATGTGCCAAGGTACCCTGGCCTTAAATAAGAGACCCAAGTCTATGCATGTTGGTATTGTTTGGCTTTCCCTTAAGTCTGGAAGGCTAACGAGACCTTCCATGCACAGAGCACACAGGCATCCAAAGTGCCCTGCCTATACCCCTTCTTCTCCGTCTTTCTTCTCCTTGTGGCTAACCATCTCGTCCACCCTCCTGTTCTCAACATCTTCCACTGTTTCCATTCCTCCTTTCCCTTTAGGTTTCCAGGTTAGCACCAACCCCCTAGTCATTCCCCTCCACACATCTTTTCTTAGAATCCCATTTGTCTTTTACAGTTGCAATGTCAAACATTTATTTTGTTTCTCTTCCTTGGACACAAGAAAATAACATTTGTACTGTGATGTGAAAGGCTGGAAGGGTCAGAGAGGAAAAGGACAAAGCAGGGAGATGGAGAGCAGAGGGCAAAATGGAAACAGTGGAGCCATGGTGTGGTCTGTAATTGTGGATGGTTTATGATATGATGTATGTCTCTGTACCGGCAATCTTTATTGAGGGACCACTTTGACTTGGATTAGTGTTAAGAGCCTAATTTTATATCTGGCTATAGCCCGCACATAAGTGGATCTCATCATGCAAGTGCAATGCCACAGCCACTCATGGAGATCCTCCAGAAAGATAGTGGACGCTGTAGAGTACGGAAGCTGACACGTACATCTTGTATAGAATGGAGCATGGCGGGGAGAGGGGACAGTGGATTAGAAGGAAGGAAGCTCAGATGTGCAGAAGAGGAAGGGTAGGTGGCTGGAGGCAGTGGGTGGCCCTCTGTCATAAGGATTGTCTAAGCCTCTCACCTGCCTGGTGCCACAGGAGCAGTGGCGCTCTCCAGGAAAAGACCCTGCCTCTGTTCTTTGACATTGTGGCAGCGCAGCTCAGCATGGTGTTCTGTCATTGTGTGAGGCAGGTTCTCAGAAGGGACACAGTAGTAGGTGGCACAAGATCGATGCTAGAGTCTAATCAGGGCACTGCCAGTACTGGGTAGCTTAGGGTTTCTGTTCTGTGATCAAACATCATGGCCAAAAGCAATGTGGGGCAGGGCACTGCCCACAATGGGCTGTGGTTTGCCAATTCAATCATTAATCAAGAGCATGTCGCACAGTGTTGCCCACAGGCCAATCTTAGGAAGTGTTTCTCAGTTGAGGTTCCCTCTTTCAATGAGTCTAGCCTGCGTCAAGCTGACAGAAAGTCTAGCTAGTGCACTGGGGAGGTTCAAGTGGTCATTTTGACGAAGAAGCCTTGGTCGAACTTTGAGGAAGACAAATGGAGTTCAGAGAGGTGGGGGCAGCCATCCTGCACTGAGTGTGTAAACATATATAAGGTGTGTGCCTGTGGACATGGAACAACAAGCCAAGCAACAGGCGAAGGAAGAAAGATTCTGGAATACAGTGGATACCTCGAGAATAGCATCTGAGGGGCAGTGGGCAGGAAAATGGGAACTATTCCTTCCTTGGCCATCAAACACTGTGATTAGATTCTCTGCTCTCTGTGGTTCTGTGGCCTCTTACTTACTTTTCTGTGCTCTGAAAGTATCTCGGACTCAAGACTTTAGAGCAGCTGTACATATTTGTCTTAGAATTTTCTTGTGTTATTTTAAAGCATAATTTTCTCTCTTTGCAGTATCCCTCTTTGCTCTTGTGCTCATAAATGTGTGTTGTTTTAGATTCACTGTATAATTATTATCCCCTTTAGACACTCCTTCAAAATTATCCTGGGAATTCTTTTGAGTATTTCTTTAATCTCCCGAATGAATCCTCTTTTCTATTTACCTCTCTCCTTAGGGGAAACAGACCACAGTATGCTTTGGAGAAGGAATGAGATTTTTTTTTTTTGGGGGGGGGGGTGTTACCATTCCTGAAATGCCTGGCAAATTCTTTAATCTAATGGTGTAAATTCCTGATAGACAACTTGTCTTTAGACACGTGAAGGTCTTGCCCTTTGACTTCTTCTTCAGCTTGCTCTTTAATTCCCTGGGCGTGCACGGGGCATTCTCCATTCTTAAAGCTTTCTGGATCCTCTCCTTCGTTCTAAGGATGTCCGAGCGGATGCACTGCTCTGTCCTGCATGGGTCGGGGACCTCGGAAACAGGGAAATGAGGAAAGGACAGACGCAGACATACGCACGGAAAGACTGGGATTGGATAAAAACCATGCCAGCCCCTGTGGAGCTGTGCCACCACCTGTGCGTCAGCCCCAGAACCTCAGCGCGTTTTCTATGTGCAGCCTGAGAAGGAAGCAGCCTGAGAAGGAGGGGCTGCGAGTCTCCGGGGAGGTCTCTGTAGTGAAGCCACCTCAGGCTGTAAATATCTGGGTGGAAGGAAGCTGCCCTCCGCGTTACCTGTACACTCTTCCAGCATCTGCTCATGGACTGGAGGAGGAAGGCTTTGCCAACGTCCAGGAAATCTCAGGGATTGGTCCTTGACAACAATACACATCTGCTTGGGACTTCCTCAGCTGCCTACATGGAACCCTTGATGTGCTGTTCCTTCTTATCTTTTTCCTGTGTTTTTTTTTTTTTTTAACCACAATCTTTTTGGAAGTAGATTCTTCTTGAGGTTGTGTGTGTGTGTGTGTGTGTGTGATTTTCTCACAACACTAGTCTTTTGTCTTCCTAATGTTTGTCTTATTTGAAGGTAAAGGCTCTTCAATTGAAGCCTTTTAATAATCTCCCCTCTTTGACCTTCTTTGTTAGTAGCCTTAGCCACGCCTCTTTCCTGCTCACTTGATTCTCCTTATCTCTCGTGTTTGAGGCTTCCTGAAATCCCTGTTAATACTTTTTGATATGTAAGAACTAAAGCGGCTCTCTGGGTCATATGAATGATTAGAAGACCCTAAAGTCAGTTGTCATTTGCTTTTGGGAACAGTGCCCCAAGAGAAAAAAAAAGTCAACTGTCTTCCATTGGTCATGGTGGAAAAAATGGACCCATCCTGCATGCATTTGGAACAGATGTGCTGGGAGCTGGGATGTCACCTCTATGTGAGGGCGTGTCCTTAGTCAACCCATGTCTGTCCCGTGTGACCCTTCTTTCCTGTGTTCTGTGCTCTCCTTTTCTAGGCTGTTCTGTCCATCTGGCAGTCACCAGCCATCCCTGACCAGTCTCTTTTCAGGTGTGAGCTGCCCACTAGATTTTGGGAATTAAAATAACAAGAAAGCAAAAATATTTTTTAATAGTTCTTATATAAGTATTTTGAAATGATCAAATTCAATACACGGGGTTAAATATAAGAGCCATTAAAGTTAACTTTGCCAGTATCATTTTATGTTATTGCAATTACAGAAAGTACAAAGTGGCCTTTGCGGCTCGCAGCCTGCTTGTGGTGACTGTCGTCTGAATCTGGGTTCTATCCCATTCTTTGTTTTCCCTACCTACCCCTCCTGCCTTCACAAGGCTGGGCTTTGTCCGTCTGTCTTGGTTCTGTCCGAAGCATTTACCATTCCTTTTCATCTTTACTGTTCCCTCTTCTCATCTGCTTCCTTTTCTTTCTTTGTTTTCTTTTGCTCCTTTACATACATGCCTTTCAAAGTCATTTACATTTATTTTAAAGAGGGCTTAGAACAGATCTGAGATAAACACGTGTTCGTGTTTAGTCAAGTGTGAGTACAAAGTGGACCGTTCACCAAACAGAAATCTGATCCTGTCACTGAGTGCTTCGGCTCCTGAAGAGGATGCAGACTCAGGGTGCTTTGGCCCTGGCAGGCCTGAAGAGAAACAGCTGCCCAGTCTCTGTGGGGTGGGCCGAGGCTGGCAATGATCAGACCATGTTTTGGGGTACATTGCCATGTCTTTCTCTGCCCTGGAAACAAACATACCTTACTTTTAAGCAGCATTAGTCCTAGCAAACAGTGGAAGTACAAGAAGAGCTGACTATTCCTGACTTGCCCCATCTGTCCCATCCCTCTTCCTCCCTGCTACTCTGCCATGAACGTTTGCATCCATTGGTATGTGGGTATAATCGACAAGTTCCTTCTGATTCTTTTTTTGTTTGTTTGTTTGTTTTACTTTTCAAGACAGGGTTTCTCTGTGTAGCCCTGGCTGTTTTGGAACTCACTCACTCTGTAAACCAGGCTGGCCTTGAAGTCAGAAATCTGCCTGTCTCTGCCTCCCAAGTGCTGGGATTAAAGGTGTGTGCCACCACTGTCCAGCAAGTTCTGACTCTTGATGAGACCTGTAGTTTATGCTAGAGTCTTTCTTCATCATGCTGTGAATTCTGTGGGTTTTGATGTGTTTCCACATTCCAGTGTCACACAGAGGAGATTCACTGCCCCTAAAAGCCCCATGCATTGCCCTTCCATTCTTTCCCCTGCAACCTGTGGAATTACTAATCTTTGCTTTGCTCATCCTTACCCTTGCCATTCATGATTCCCCTCTAAAAGGTCAGCCCTATATGGACAGTGCTGGTCTGAAGGGAAGGGACAGGGCTTACTGTCATTGGCTGTATCCCCGCCAGTCAGTTCATGTGGCATTCCATCTGACATGGATGTTGTCTTAACACTGCAACAGCACATATTAGAAAGTAATCCCTGGAGACAGTGATCTTGTAGTTTCATGCCCTCCATGCTGGCTCCAGCCCCACCTTCTGACCCCGCTGTTTCAGAGGTGAAGGTTTTTTTTTACTCCATAGCCACCCATCTTTCTTTTGGGCTCCTCTCTAAGCAAACTCCCACCCCCACCCCCACTTCCCGGTCATTGAGGATTCAGCTTATAAAATGTAATTCCTGACAAGACTAATTAATGTACTATCGACCTTCGAGTAGTGTTGAAAATTTCTGCTTTCCTAGCTGAGTCATCTGTGCTAGGTAATGTAATTACAGAACACCTACTTAAATACATTTTTCTTTAATTTTTAATTTCCGTTTCACTCTGGCCAAGGTCTTCATAGAAGAAAAATTGCCTGTGTTCGTAAGAGTGACCATGCAGTTGTATCTGATCACAGTTGTGGCCACTTACCGATGCCACTGTTTGTGACTGAGAAGTGCAATATGGACTGTGAACTCAGGTAAAAGGGAAGTCCCGTGTGAAGTAACCCATTGTAATGAAGATGAGCTAATTGCTAGATAAGCCATCCCAGCACGGTGCCTTGCACAGAGCCAGCAGCTAGTTAATTCCTGCCCTCTGCTCTGTCATTCATAACACTCGAGACCTCCACTTCGTGCCCACGCTCAGTAATTCATGTGACTTTTGAATTAATTGTATTGGCTAAACACCAGTACATAGGCATATTTAAGAGGGAGTGACTTTCACAGCCTATATTCAGGTGCTTATAAATAGGCGGCTTTGTGCTGAATGATAGATAACAGAGAAGAACGTTTCTGTTCAAGATTCTCAGCACACTGAGCCAGGCTCCTGGCATTCGGTGGCAAGATCCCTTGCTCTGCTCTGAGGCTTATGGCCAGCCCTCTGGCAACGGGAGGCTAGATCTCCTTCAGACAATACAACAAGGTCCAATACAAGAACTTTTCATCCTTAAGGATTCAGTGATTTATCAAACAATTTCTAATGGATTATCCCTGATCTCTTAAAAAAGTTTAAAAAAATTAAGCCATATGCCCCAAGCCTCTAAATTTAATTTAAATTAATATTCATAGGCACTATTCCTAACTGTACTAACATCTCCTCTCTAGGTGGCACATCACTGGGAAAAGCGACTGCTCATCCCAGTGTGGCCAAGGATACAGGACCCTAGACATTCACTGCATGAAGTACTCCATTCATAAAGGACAGACTGTCCCAGTAGGAGATCAGTACTGTGGTGACCAGCTCAAACCTCCCAGCCGAGAGCCATGCCATGGCAGCTGTGTTTTGACAAGGTGGCATTATTCAGAGTGGTCCCAGGTAAAATACAATGTATTGCTTAAAAAAAAAAAAAAAGTGCCTCCCCTTTCACCAATCAAATATTTCTAGCACTCTAAAATTTATTATTGTTAAAATTTTGATGTTTTATTTTATTTCTAAAAGTCACTGGTTTGGTTTGGTTTTTAATTAGTGTTCTAGGAGTTGTGGCGGAGGTGAGAAGACTCGAGAGTCCTACTGCGTAAATGGCTTTGGCCACCGCCTTGCTGAACGCGAGTGTCGGGAGCTTCCTCGGGTGGTGCTGGAGAACTGCAATGAGTTTCCGTGTCCCAGCTGGGCTACGAGTGAGTGGAGTGAGGTAACATTAAATACATGGCTCAGAAAAACCGCTCTAGAATGTCATGCTATGGAAACTTACAGCTCAGGACTGTAAGCCCCAACTGTATTTATCAGAAACGCAGGAAAAACTTGTAAAACTGTCTACTTGGGGGCAATTTATAATGATCAGGTCAGCAGTAACATTTATTGATATTTAGTCTATCACCGCCTTCATAAAAAAGCAGGAGTACCATCGCATCGTGGGTCACGGCTCCACAGGTTAGCTTTGGGTTTTTGGTTCTAGAAGAGACGGATATTTTAATGAGACCTAGGCGGCAGATGTTAAAACCTGAGTGGCTGGTTTTACCCAGCGAATGTCTCTAGAGGAGCAGGGGCCTAGCGGGATAGTTGTGGCACTTTGTAATGCGGCTGCCTTCACGTCTCAGTGTCCTGTCACATGCGGCAAAGGAATGAGGCAGCGGCAGGTTTGGTGTCAGCGGAGTGAAGACCCCGTGAGGGATGGCTTCTGTAATACCAGTACCAAGCCCGAGTCGTTGAGGCCCTGTGAGCTCCGTGCCTGCGCTTCTTGGCATGTGGGACCGTGGGGTTCTGTGAGTATATGACAGGGATTTCTCTGCTTCTGCGCATCTGTATAGAGAATGGCTGGAAAACTGTAATATTTAGCTCTGTGCTTATGGGACGCTGTGAAATATCGCTTGGTGTCACTTAGAAATACATCCTAGGGGATGGTAAGATTGTTCTTGGGTGAGAGACTTCCCACAAAAGCCTGATATTCTGAGTTTGATCTCGGGAACTCTCATGAAAGATGGGAGGGGAAAAGTGACTCCACAAAGCTGTCTGACATCCACATAAGTACAATGGCATGTGTACGTACACACACGCGCACACATACAAATAATAATATTAATATTTGAAAAATGCATAACTGAAATGCAGTTCCGGATAGGTTTGCCATGCTTAGTATTCAGCTTTGATTTTGAATTTGCTTTAACCACAATGCTGAGAGCGTGTGCCTTCATCGTTTTCAGCAGACGTCTAACTGTCCAGTGTCAGTGCTCACTTTGCCTTCACTATGCTTAGGAGTCTTGCACTGGGGTGAAGGACGGTGAGGCCAGGTGAGGTGGGAACTTCAGGGACCCTTGGAGGCTGCTGTGGCTGATGGGAGACCCCTCTCATTTCTTTAATTACATATTTCTTTCTAGAGAGGGAACTTTACTTAACATATTAGATGGTGTATGCTCATTGGGCAGGGATGTGTTTTACTGAAATTGTGTTGTTTCCTCGCCTGAACCAGCAGGACTCTATTAACATCTTAACCTGACAACTTTAAAGATACATTAGTCCTGGTGCATTTGGTGAACTGTGTTGTTTAGGTAATGACTGCGTAAAAACTTTGAACAAATAGGCGCGTCAGCTCCGTTTACTGATTGCAGGTGTCATCTGACATCAAGGGTTGGTCAAAAAGGAAAGTACACGGTTAACTAGATATGTGACTGTAGTTCAGTAAGAAGGTGAGGATTTCTGTAACCCTTGAAAACTGTTCTTGGCACCTATCGTTTCCTTTCAGTGCACGGCCACCTGTGGGCACGGGTATCAGATGCGTGCAGTTAAGTGTATCAGTGAGATATTTGGCACCATGCTAGATGACAGAGAATGCCCGAGAGCCAGCCGGCCAAGTGATAGACAGGTAAAGGAGGTCTCTACATGGATCAGAAGAAGAAATACTTTTGTAACAGAAGAGTCATCGATGAGCACAAATTATGTGTGTGTGTGTGTGTGTGTGTGTAGTGTTTTCTCCCTATCACCTATACCATGAAGCACTTTCTAAAATACAGAATGTGAGAATGTGTCCTTCTTGGTTTTGGCCCCTTGTGTTTACTCCAAGGCTCTTCTCTATCTGCGCTACAAGAGTTCATTGGATTCGTATATTCCCATTCTTTGACAGTGTCTGTGACTGTGAACCCCATGAACTTGGGGAAGTGTTCCTTCTGTGCTACCTGGATTCCTTCAGAATTAGGTCCATATCAGGGCTGTTTTGAAGGGCATTATCCTTTCGATGGTCAGACTTCCGGAATGGTGACAGACTTTGGAATGTTGCCTTCCTACCCAGTACTACTACTACTTCCTTCCTGTCCAGTACTTTATCTTCCTTCCTACCCAGTACTAG
>JADRCD010147007.1:0-16555 GCA_019843815.1 Montemys delectorum | reverse complement strand
TGAATTAGAGAAACTGAAAGTGAGGTCTCATTCTAAATTAATGTAGTTGGTCTTGTCTAAGTCAGGCACAAAGAACATGAAGGCATTGCTTAAATAACAAGTCTAGATTTCAAGTAGGTAAATATTTATGGAGTTAGTTAGTTTTCTGAAGTGTTCTAAATTCACTCTCAATATGATGACTTAAACATAGACCTTTATTAAATCTTAGGCTTCTTTGTAAATAAAATAATTACATTTTATTAATAGATTGTATATATATATATATATATATATATATGTGTGTGTGTGTGTGTGTGTGTGTGTGTGAGAGAGAGAGAGAGAGAGAGAGAGAGAGAGAGAGAGAGAGAGAGAGGACACACCATAACACAAGTGTGGAGATTGGAAGATAGTTTTTAGAGAGTAGACAGTAGTTCTCTCTTTCCACCACATGGGTCCTGAGGATTAAACTCAGGTTGTCAGCCTTGATGGAAGCACCTTTACCTACTGAGTTGTATCACCTGTACTGACTTAGGATTATTAGTTACATTTCTTATCACTGTGACACACCTGACAGAAATGGCACAAGGAAGAAATACTTAACATTGCCTCATGGTTTCAGAGAATTCAGTCCCTTACAGCAAGAAGAGCATAGTCAAATATTTCACAGCATGGCACTAAAGAGGGAGACTAATGGTGACAGGCCACCCTTCTGCCATCTTTTTCCTTCTCCCCTTTTAATCCATCTATGCTCCCAGATCGTGGAATGGTGCTACTCATATTCAGGGTGAGCATTTCCCCACTTTATCTTCTCTGGAATCACCCTGACAGACATCACCAAGTGAGCCTCATTCACCAGTTCCTAGTTCATTCTAAATGCAGTCACCCTGACAATAGAAATTGACCATCACAACTTCCTAAGGCTGTATTGACACAGTTGCCATTGATTTCATACTGTGGTTGAAAATCGGAAACCCAAAGTCAAGTATATCTATAATCCTAGAACATGTGAGCCTGAAGAAAAATGACCATGAGTTCCAGGCCAGCCTAGGCTATCTAGAAAGATGCTGCCTGAAAAACAAACCACTGAGTCTCAGAGAAGGTAACTGACTCATATAAAATTGTTCAAATAACAAGGAATGGGTATAAGATAAATGCAAAAGGTAGTCTGAGAGCAAAGCCCAAATATCCTTTTCAGGACACTGAAATTAAGCATAAAACAGAACAACAATAACAAAAACTCACTAGCTATGTTGTTAAGACATGGCTACTTTCTTAGTATTCTCAGAAGATTTCAAGCCACTACATTTAACATTTTAATTATGTCATTCATGGAAGGTTACTTCTTAATTGTCATAGAACATGCACTAGGCAAGGTCAGAGCTTTGAATTTGTGCTTGAACCATCCAGGACACTGTCTAAATTTATAGATGTTAAATTAAGAGCTGGAGCGGCTAACTTTAAGTAGCTAGCAATATGTCCTAACGTGAAAAAACATAACACTGGCTGCCAGACTGTTGCAATCCCCTAAATCTTGGATAAAAACAAAACAAATGAGACTGATAATGTTCTTTGCTTGATGGTTGGATCTAGAAACCACTTGTAAATCAGTCATGTGTTGTAAATCTGACTGGAGGGGACCATGTGTTAGGGCTGGATCTACACTCTGAAATGTTTAGGAGTCTCTTATTGACAACATTATGGTCCTTTATCTGTGTCTGTTCCTTTTATACTTACTGTCCAATTAGTCACTGGCAGCTACTTGAACTGACCTTATGTGAAGTATTTTACATTATCTTATGCATTCCTTAAAATCACATGGTGCAGTTGTCTAGAGGGGAATTGAGCCTCACAACAGTGTTATAAGCTAACTGTGGGTTGCAATTGGAATTCACACTCACCCTGCCTGCTTCTTCTCACTCTTCTGTTTCAGAATGGGAAGAGCCAGGGAGGAATAATGGATGCCGTCCCAAGATATTTTCCAGAAATGCCTGCTATCCTGGCTAGCCTTCATTGTTAGCTTAACTCAGGTTTGAGTCAGAAAGCTGATGCTTCAATTGAGGAATTGCCTAGATCAGGCATGTTTGAGAAGAGGTGTCTTCATTACTAGTTGACGTAGGAGGTCTTAGCCCACTGTAGAGGCTGATGTTTCGCAGGCAGATTATCCTGGGTTGTATAAGAAAGGAAGATAAGCATGAAAGAAGAGAGAGTGAGACAACTGTCATTCCTCCATGGCTTTAGTTTCAGGTTCTTGACTTGGGTTCCTGCCTTGACATCCCTAAATAATGGACTGTGACCTGAAAGTTGTAAAATGAAATAAGCCCTGTCCATCCCTTTGTTGTTTTTGGTCTTTTAACACAGTAATGGCAATGTACAGGGCACACTCCCTCACCACTCCCAGCCCCTTCCTGACACTCTTCAGTGTCAATTTATGCTTATTCCCAGATCCTTGGCTTTGGATATTTGTTCTTGGTCATGTTTGATTAGGACTCAGGGTTTGTTTCAAATGTTTCATATTCTACTATCATTTCTTGCTTTAACAGGAGGTAGTTGAGGAAGCATGGGTCTTTATACCTCCATAAACACATTATACAAACCAAAAAGGAAAAATCTAGATTTGATATAAGTATGTTGATGAGGTAGTGAAGGGAAGATGAATTTCTGAAACTGTTTTGCTGAAGGATGAGATGAATTGTGGGGAGGTAAGGGTAGACACAGAGAGGCCATTAAAGGCATAGTAGAGTAACACAGATGAAGTAGTCATCTTAACTTGTATCAAACTAGGTCTACTAAACAGTAATGACTTGAGAGCATGCATTTCTGAGCCAGATTGTCCAAAAGTAACTACTGGATTTACCATCCTGTCGTGTGTGTGTGTGTGTGTGTGTGTGTGTGTGTGTGTGTGTATGTGTGTGTGTGTATGTGTGTGTACCGTATTATAATTTCATCACAATTTCATTATAATTTCAATCACAAAATACTACTGTGCTCTAGGCTGTATTCTGTCCAGTAGATTGTTGTCCTGAACAAAAACAGGTCTCTATCCTCATTATGCCTTAATATTAGTGAAAGAAGAAGACAAAAACAAATGAAAATAACTAACATAACAATTCTATATTTAAATATGTGTCAGTATAAGGGCTTCACAACAACCACAAGAAATGTCTTTTTTTTCCTTTTGGGTGCCAGGACAGGGTTCATTTGGTTTCTATGCAGGTACATAGGTTGGATTACTTCCCCAAGCACCTACTGCACTGTTTCTAGCAGCATTGTTTGGCCAGACAAGCCAGGTCACCATTACCCCTAGATGGCAAGTCATGCAAAGGTCAGGAGCCACTTCCATACACATTCTGTTATAGAGAAATCAGAAATGAAGAGAGGTCAAGAAACAGATCCAGGAAGCGATGTCAGCTTCATCAGTGTGGCTCTTGAAGATGAATGAAGATCTCCATGCATTTTCAGTAGTTTTCAGTAGCATTTTCTCTTTGTTTAGCTTAATGTAGAAGATGATTTTAATAAATTGACATTGTCTTCATAAGCATTGGCTAACTTTCTCCTCCTTCTTCTAATTACATTTATTTTTTACAGTCCAGTCATCACCCCCTTCCTGTCCACCCTCCTGTAGTCCCTCATCCCATTCCTCCTCCCCTTGTCTCCAAGAAGGTGTCCTCCCTCCACAAGGTCTCCCTACTCCCTGGGGCCTGAAGTCTCTCTAGGGTTAAGTGCATCTTCACCCACTGAGGCCAGACCTGGCAGTCCTCTGCTGTATGTGTCAGCAGTCTCATATCAGCTGATGTATGCTGCCTGGTTGGTGGCTCAGTGTCTGAGAGATCTCAGGTGTCCAGGTTAGTTGAGACTGCTGGTCTTCCTATGGGGAAGATCAGCCTCCTCCTTAGCTTCTTCCATAATTCAACCACAGGGGTCCCCAACTTCAGTCCAATGGTTGGGTGGGTGTAATTATCTGCATCTGTCTCAGTCAGCTGCTTGTTGTGCCTCTCAAAGGACATCTATGCTAGGATCCTGACTGCAAGCACATCATAGCATCAGTAATAGTGTCAGGTCTTGGAGCCTCCCCTTGAGATGGATCCCAAGTTGGGACAGTCACTGGACTGCCTTTCCCTCAGTCTCTTCTCCATTTTTGTCCTTGGAGTTCTTTTAGATAGGAACAATTCAGGGTCAGAGTTTTTGACTGTGGAATGGCAACCCCATTCCCCCATGTGATGCCCTATATTTCTATGGGAGGTGAACTCTACTAGTTCCCTCTCCTCATTGTTGGGAATTTCATCTAAGGCCCTTCCCTTTGAGTCCTGAGAATCTCTCACGTCCCAGGTCCTCATACTTTCTAGAGGGTCTGCTCACTTCCCACCCCCTGAGGTTGCATATTTCCATTCATGCTGCTGGCCCCCAAAGCTTCTCACCCATCTTCCCATACCTGATCTTGTTCCCCTTTGCCCCTCCCTTCTCCCATCCAGTTTCCTCCCTCCCTCTGCATCCAGTAATTGCTTTATTCTCCCTCTCAAGTGAGATTGAAGCATCTTCACTTGGACCCTTCTGCTTATTAACATCCTTGAGTTCTCTGGATTGTTTCCTAGATATTCTGTACCTTTTTTGGCTAATAACCACTTATTAGTGAGTACATACCCTGCACAACTTTTGGGGTCTGAGTCACCTCACTCAGGATGATATTTTCTAGTTCTATCCATTTGCCTACAAAACTCATGATGTCCTCATTCTTAATAGCTGTATAGTATTCCATTGTGTAAATGAATCACATTTTCTGTGTCCATTCTTTTGTTGTGGGATATTTGGCTTGTTTGCAGCTTCTGGCTATCAGATAAGACCACTATGAACATAGTGGAGTGCATAACTCTGTGTTATCCTACCAAAAGCAATTTATAGACTCAATATAGTCCCCATCAAAATTCCAACACAATTCTTCAATGATATGGAAAGAAAAATTCTCAATTTTGTATGGAAAAACAAAAACCCCAGGATATTGAAAACAATTCTTAACAGTAAAAGTATTTCTAGGGGAATCACTATCCCTGACCTCAAGCCATACTGAGCAATAGTGATAATAACTGCATGGTATTGGTACAGAGACAAACAGGTTGATCAATGGATTAGAATTGAAGACCCAGAAATTAATCCACACACTTATGGACCCTTGATTGTTGACAAAGAAGCCAAAAGTATACAATGGAAAAAAGAAAGCATCTTCAATAAATGGTGCTAGTCTACCTGGCAGTCAGTATGTAGAAAAATGAAAATAGATTCATATATGTCACCTTGCACAAAGCTCAAGTCAAAGTGGATCAAGGACTTCAACATAAAACCAGATACACTGAATCTAATAGAAGAGAAAGTGGAGAAGAGCCTTGAAGTCCTTGAACTCATTGGCACAGGAGCCAGTGGGTGGGGAGGGGGGAGGGATTTCCTAAACAGAACTTCAATGACTCAGGTTCTAAGATCAAGAATTGATAAATGGGACCTCGTGAAACTGAAAAGATTGTGTAAGGCATAGTCAGTAGAACAAATCAGCAACCTACAGATTGGGAAAAATAAACTTCACTAACCCCACATCCAAAAGAGGGCTAATATTCAAAACATATAAGGAACTCAAGAAGCTAACCTCCGAAAAAATCAAACAACCTTATCAAAAAATGGTTATAGAGCTAAACAGAGAATTCACAACAGAGGGAGCTAGGATAGCCGAGAAGAACTTAAATAAATGTACAAAGTCCTTAGTGATCAGGGACAGGCAAATCAAAAGGACCCTGAGATTCTACCTTATACCAATCAGAATAGTTAAGATCAAAAATTCAAGTGACAACGAATGTTGGTGAGGATGTAGAGAAAGAGGAACACTCCTCCATTGCTGGTGGGATTGCGAACTGGTACAAGTACTCTGGAACTCAATCTGGAGGTTCTTCAGAAAATTGGAAATAGATCTACCTGAAGATCCGGCTACACCACTCTTAGGCTAACTTTCTTCTAGGAATACAGGTTTTCTAGTTTTATACTTGGTAGGAATGAATATAAACCTCTATACTTATTACTTTTGTTTTTGTTTTGGGTCATTTTATTATCATAGACAAAATGGAGAAAATGCACCTAATAGTTGAAGTATCAATTTTTTAACACTGTCTCTTGAAGAAGAAAGATCAAAGAAATAAACAAGAAAACTTGTGTAAATGTAACAGTGATATTGATAATGAGAACACTTTTGTTAAGGCTTGTGGTTAAACTTTTCCCAGAGCATTATAAACATGATCATTTACACATGGAATTTTTAATTTTAGTTTTATTGATAGGAATGAATTTGAACCTATATACTTTTTATTATCAGAGGAAAAAACCCCATTCATAATTTTGAGCTTCTTTCTTTTCTTTTTCTTTTCATCATTATTATTATTATTGTTGTTGTTGTTGTTGTTGGCTTTTAAGTTAAATTTTTCTCATAAACATTTAGTCAATTGCATTACCTACCTTTTAAATTATTTTAATTTCATCAAATAACTATTTGTATCTGAAGCACTAATCTAGTCATATTTGTCTCAAGTTTGTGTTTAAATGCTTTTCACTATTATATTACAAAATATCTTGCTAATGTAAATGTATTATCCAGTGCCTCTCATAACCTTTGACTGTGAGATGTTTGTTTGAGATGCCCACACCTACGCCCTGGGGTGTACTGTGCTTACTTCTGATTCCTTCTCTTTTCTCAGCCCTCTTGCTAAAGTCCACATTAAAATGTCTCTATTGTACATCAGGTATGTCTCATTAGGAAGAAGTCTTCAGTGTCTGTGCTCAGTGACATTCCTTAGTCCACTCCTACTGCTTGCTTGTTCCAGTGAAGCCTGAATAATGGCGTGGTATCTATCCTCCAAGTGCTTGGAAACATGGTACTAATGCTGAGAAGGTACCTTATGCCTTCAAGACAGTCTCTGGAACCTAGACTTTGAAAGAGCTGTTCAATTTTTATTCATGTTCTTTACCTTTGAGAATGATCTGAAATCGAAGTTTGTGTGTAGGCACCTGAATGCTTCTCACTCGGGCTCGCCCTACGTGTTTATGGTTCTCAATCATTCTTAATACAGCCCCCAACACAGCTCCTTCTCAAATATCTGTATTTTAACCTTTCCAATTGCATAAAGACACATACTTATAGAAATGGTAGAATTTCTTAAGTCCACAGATGGAATTTATAAATGAAAATTTGCCTTACTGAAAATGTAGAAGTTATCTTATAGGAACCTGCTGCAATTGTGCGCCTTCCAGTAAGAATTCTACAGGTCACACTGCAGTAACAAAGAAGTTTAAATTTCATGGTGAATCCAATTTTTTTAATACAAAGTCTAATTAGAAAGTAAAATAAAAACAACTTTAAGAAAAAAATTCTGCAAGGTGAACTCTGCTCACCTTTGTAAAAGTGAAATCCTTACTATTCCTCACTTTTCTATTTCTATATTTTCTATTTTCTTATATTTTCTATTGTTTTATCCATTATATTAGTCTTTATTAGCATACCCTATCAGTCATTTTAGTGCCTTTATCACTCCACTAAGCTATTCCGTAATTTTTATTGATTTTGTTCACTGATTCACATCTGAAGTCCTTGATGTTAGCAGGGACATAGTAGACATTTAAATAATAAATTAAATAAGTGAGAAAACTTGAGAAACATAATACTTCTACATTCAGCTAGACTGCCTTTTAAGAACTAGAGGTTGCTAGGCACTATGTTCTTCTCATTCTGAGAACCAACAAACAAAAGAGGAAGAATTCTAGAAATGTTTGCCTCAGTGCATAGTGTAAAGGATGATGGGAGGCTTATGATTCTCATATGTCAGCAGGTAGCACAGGTCAGCACCTAACAGACTCCCGGAAATCCCAGGTGGTTGACTTAACTCATCAATGGGATGACTATGCAGAATTCCCTGACAGAGATAGGTTTCTGTATCTGAGAGGTTACTCAGTCAACTATACCATCATTTTCCATCCTGACTACATACATGAAAAAGTTACCCAGGAGCAGAGAAAATGGATTGTTGTATATTTAAGTTCTCTTGGGAGACTGACTCCTGTGCAAAAGAAAGTGATCATGGAGTCTAATCTACATTTTTGGAGCTAATTAGATGAGAAAAATTGCTTCAAAAAAAGATCACAATTAGAAAAAAAAATCTGTGTTCTTCCAACATGTGGTCTCATGTGTTCTTTCTCCCTTTTCACTTTGCTATTATAGGGTGTTCCATCCAAAGATAGGTACTTTCTGAACATGCAATAGCCATCACATTACCTGCTTACAATATGAAGTGGGATACTCAATGCAATATTCAAAGTGAAAACTCGTTATACACAGAGCCATTTGATGAGGCTTAAGAAACCCCAAGTTACACATACTGCAAAGCTTAATTGAAAATAAAATCTTCGAATTGAAAATAAAATCTTTGAAAACTTGAAGACTGAAAACCTCTGTGTAAAATCCAGGCCCTCTACTCAGAAGTAATTTAATTTCAAATATCAATAGAGAGCCTATGACATAATTTCTAAACAAACATGGATTCCTCTGAAAGCTGTAGAGGCTAATTTATAAGTTACTGAGGAGAAAGGCAAACACACATGCCTAACCTAAATAACAGACAATAAGCTTACCTGTATATTTGCAGTAATCTGATTCTGATGATGTGACATGGAACAATAAAGTATGCATGTTTTGTCAATTTAATATTAATGCTTCATATTCATTAGAGCATTTAGAAAAGCTTTTCCATCTGAATGAAATGGACATTGTTAAATCAGAATCAGATAAACAATCTAAACAGTCCCATAATCCCCAAAGAAATGGAGTCAATAATAGTCTCCCAACCAAAAAAAGCCCAGAACCAGATGGGTTTAGTGCAGAATTCTATAAGACCTTCAAAGAAGACCTATTACCAATACTCTTCAAACTAGTCCACAAAATAGAAACAGAAGGAACACTACCCAATTCATTGTATGAAGCCACAATTACTCTGACACCTAAACCAAAGATCCAATAAAGAAAAAGAACTTCAGACCAATTTCCCTTATGAATATCAATGCAAAAAATAATAACATTCTCACAAATCAAATCCAAGAACACATCAAAATGACCATCCATCATGGTCAAGTAGGCTTCATCCCAGGGATGCAGAGATCGTTCAATATATGGAAATCTATTAATGTAATCCACTATATAAACAAAGTCAAAGAAAAAAACTACGTTACAATTTCATAAGATGCTGAGAAAGCATTTGACAAAACCCAGCACCCCTTCATGATAAAAACCTTGGAACGATCAGGAATTCAAGACCCAGACATAGTAAAAGCAGTATACAGCAAACGAGTAGCCAACATCAGACTAAATGGAGAGAAACTTGAAGCAATTGCACTAAAATCAGGGACTAGACAAGGCTGTCCACTCTTTCCCTACCTGTTCAATATAGCCAGAGCAATTAGACAACAAAAGGAGGTAAAAAAAAATGGGAAAGGAAGAAGTCAAACTATCACTATTTGCAAATGATATGATAGTATACTTAAAGGACCTAAAAATACCACCAGAGAACTCCTAAACCTGATAAATAACTTCAGAAAAGTGATTGGATACAAAATTAACTCAAACAAATCAGTGGCATTCCTCTACTCATAGGATGAACAGGCTGAGAAAGAAATTAGGGAAACAACACCTTTCACAATAGTCACAAATAATATAAAATATCTTGATGAGACTCTAAGCAAGTGAAAGATCTGTATGACAAGAACTTTAAGTCTCTGAAGAAAGAAATTGAAGATCTCAGAAGATGGAAAGATCTCCCATGCTCATGGATTGGTAGGATTAATATAGTAAAACTGTCCATCTTGCCAAAAGCAATCTACAGATTCAATGCAATCCTTATCAAAATTCCAAATCAATTCTTCACAGAGTTAGAAAGAGCAATTTAAAAACAAAACAAAACAAAACAAAAAAAGAGCAATTTGCAAATTCAGCTGGAATAACAAAAAACAAACAAAAAACAAAAACAAAAACAAAAACAAAAACCTGACTCCTGAGAGGCTCTGCCAGTGCCTGACTAATACAGAAGTGGATGCTCACAGCCATCCATTGGACTGAGCACAACTTCCGCAATAGAGGAGCTAGAGAAAAAACCCAAGGAGCTGAAGGGGTTTGCAGCCTCATAGGAGGAACAACAATATGAACTAACCAGTACCTACAGAGCTCCCAGGGTCTAAACCACCAACCAAAGAGTACACACGGAGGGACCCATGGTTCCAGCAGCATATGTAGCAGAGGTTGACCTTGTGGGACATCAATGGGAGGAGAGGCCCTTGGTCTTGTGAAGCCCCAGTGTAGGGGAATGCTAGGAACAGGAAACAGAAGAGGGTGGGTTAGTGAACAGGGAGAGGAGGGATGGGATAGGGGAGTTTTCAGAGGTGATAAAATTTGAAATGTAAATAAAACATCTAATTTAAAAAGAAAAGAAAAGCTTTTCCATGTACACTTGAGCAATCATTTGTGAAGTCCTTTTGAACTAAGGCTTTTCCTTTTTTTTTTTCTTTTTTTTTTTATTAGATGTTTTCTTTATTTACCATATCTCCTTTCCCAGGTTCCCCTCCAAAATAAAAAAAATAAAATAAAATAAAATAACTAAAACAATCCCTTGTTCCCTCCCCGCTCCCCCTACTCTCCATCCCACCCTCTCCCACTTTCTAGCCCTGGCATTCCCCTACACTGGGGTATAGAACCTTCACAGGGCCAAGGGCCTCTCCTCCCATTGATAACCAACTTGGCCATCCTCTGCTATATGCATGCTGCATGAGCCATGAGTTCCCCCATTTGTACTCTTTGGTTGGAGTTTTAGTCCCTGGGAGCTCTGAGGGTACTAGTTAGTTAATATTGTTGTTCGTCCTAAGAGACTGCAGACCCTTCAGCTCCTTGGGTCCTTTCTCTAGCTCCTCCATTGGGGACCCTCTACTCAGTCCAATAAATGGCTGTGAGCCTCTACTTCTGTATTAGTCAGAGCCTCTCAGGAGACAGCTATATCAGGCTCCTGTCATCCAGCACTTGCTGGTATCCACAATAGTGTCTAGATTTGATGATTGAATATGGGAAAGATTCCCAGGTTCTCTGAATAATCCTTCCTTTAGTCTCTGCTCCATAGTTAGTCTCTACAACTCCTTCCATGGGTATTTTGTTCCCCCTTTTAAGAAGGAACAAAGTATCCACACTTTGTTCTTCCTTCTTCTTGAGTTTCTTATGGTTTGTGGTTTGTACTTTGTATATTCTGATCTTCTGGGCTAATATTCACTTATCAGAGAATGCAAACCATGTGTGTTCTTTTGTGATTGGGTTACCTCACTCCAGATGATATTCTCCAGGTCCGTCCATTTCCCCAAGAATTTCATAAATTCATTGTTTTTAATAGCTGAGTAGTACTGCATTGTGTAGATGTACCACATTTTCTGTATCCATTCCTCTGTTGAGGGACATCTGGGTTGTTTCCAGTTTCTTAACAAAGAAAGAACGTCAGATCAATTTCCGTTATGAATATCGATGCAAAAATACTCAATAAAATTCTTGTAAACCGAATCCAAGAATACATCAAACCGATCATCCATCATGATCAAGTACGCTTCATTCCAGGGGTGCAGGGATGGTTCAACATTCAGAAATCCATCAATGTAATTCACTATATAAACAAACTCAAAGAAAAAAACCATATGATCATCTCATTAGATGCTGAGAAGGCATTTGACAAAATCCAACATCCCTTCATGATAAAAATCTTGAAATGATCAGGAATTCAAGGCCCATACTTAAACATAGTAAAAGCAATATACAGAAAACCAGTAGCCAACATCAAACTAAATGGAGAGAAACTTGAAGC
Source organism: Montemys delectorum (assembly GCA_019843815.1). Taxonomy (NCBI): domain Eukaryota; kingdom Metazoa; phylum Chordata; class Mammalia; order Rodentia; family Muridae; genus Montemys; species Montemys delectorum. The sequence continues at coordinate 4,673 of JADRCD010147007.1, read as the reverse complement.
AATCCCACTAAAATCAGGGACTAGACAAGGCTGCCCACTCTCTCCCTACCTATTCAATATTGTACTTGAATTCCTAGCCAGAGCAATTAGGCAACAAAAGGAGATCAAAGGGATACGAATGGAAAGGAAGAAGTCAAGTTATCACTATTTGCTGATGATATGATAGTATATTTAAGTGATCCCAAAAATTCCACCAGAGAGCTCCTAACTTCAGCAAAGTAGCTGGATATAAAATTAACTCAAGCAAATCAGTGACTTTCCTCTACACAAAGGATAAACAGGCTGAGAAAGAAATTAGGGAAACAACAGCCTTCACAATAGCCTCATATAATATAAAATACCTTGGTGTGACTCTAACTAAGCAAGTAAAAGATCTGTTTGACAAAAACTTCAAGTCTCTGAAGAAGGAAATTGAAGAAGATCTCAGAAGATGGAAAGATCGCCCATGCTCGTGGATTGGCAGGATTAATATAGTAAAAATGTCCATTTTGCCAAAAGCAATCTACAGATCCCCATCAAAATTCCAACTCAATTCTTCAGGGACTTAGAAAGAACAATTTGCAAACTCATCTGGAATAACAAAAAACCCAGGATAGCCAAAACTATTCTCAACAGTAAAGGAACCTCTGGTGGAATCACCATCCCAGACCTTAAATTGTACTACAAAGCAATTGTCATAAAAACTGCATGGTATTGGTACAGTGACAGGCAGGTAGATCAATGGAATAGAATTGAAGACCCAGAAATGAACCCACAAATCTATGGCCACTTGATCTTTGACAAAGAAGCTAAAACCATCCAGTGGAAAAAAGACAGCATTTTCAACAAATGGTGCTGGCTCAACGGACGGTTAGCATGCAGAAGAAGGCAAATTGATGCATTCTTATCTCCTTGTACAAAGCTCAAGTCCAAGTGGATCAAGGACCTCCACAAAAAACCAGATATACTCAAACTAATAGAAAAGAAAGTGGGGAAGAGCTTTAAGTACATAGGCACAGGGGAAAATTTCCTGAAGAGGACGCCAATAGCTTCTGCTCTAAAATCAAGAGTCGACAAATGGGACTTCATAAAATTGCAAAGCTTCTGTAAGGCAAAACACACTATTAATAGGACAAAATGTCAACAACAAATTTGGAAAAGATCTTTACCAATCCTATATCGGATAGAGGGCTAATATCCAATATATACAAAGAACTCAAGAAGTTAGACTCCAGAGAACCAAATAACCCTATTAAAAAATGTGGTACAGAGCTAAACAAAGAATTCTCAACTGTCGAATACTGAATAGCTGAGAAGCACCTAAAGAAATGTTCAACATTCTTAGTCATCAGGGAAATGCAAATCAAAACAACCCTGAGATTCCACCTCACACCAGTCAGAATGGCTAGGATAAAAAACTCAGGTGACAGCAGATGCTGGCGAGGTTGTGGAGAAAGAGGAACACTCCTTCATTGCTGGTGGAATTGCAAGCTGGTACAACTACTCTGTAAAACAGTTTGGCAGTTCCTCTGGAAATTGGACATAGTACTACCAGAGGACCCAGCTATCCCATATCTGGGCATATCTCCTGGGCATATACCTAGAAGATGCTCCAACATATAATAAGAACACATGTTCCACTATGTTCATAGCAGCCTTATTTATAATAGCCAGGAACTATGTTTTTTTTCTAATCTATGTCACAACTCATTTCCTTTGAATTTGTCCTTATATACAAAATGTATATTTATGACAGCTAATACTTGTTCCATATTTACAAGGAACATATAAATCAACGAATAAAGTGAGAATTGTCCAAATCTGGGCCAAATACCTTAACAGAAAACTTATCAAAGGCTGCGTACAAGTGACAAACATCCAGACACATGCATAGTATCATATGCCATCAGAAAACTCAAAACAAGACAAAATACCACTAGATACCTGTTGGAATGGCAGAATTCACACCACTGACACTACTGAATGAAGGTGACAATAAGGGACCTACAAGCTTTTTCTTTCGGTTTGTGGGAGTGCAAACTGATATAGCTACTCTGGAAGGTAGTTTTTATAAGCTTCTTATAAAACCAAATATATGTTGACCATATCCCCCATTAGTCCCATTCTTTGGTATTATAATTTTATGTCTACACAAAAAAATATGTTCATAGAATACAAAGGTACTCACAGTAATGTTATTCGTAATCAGCCAAATGGTTTGGGCTCACAGATATCCTTCAGGGGTTGGAGAGCTAAGCTCTGATACCTTTTCATGGTAGGGTAATATTTAGAATTAATAAGAAATTAGCTACCCAGGTTTTAAATGCCACAGAGGAAAGTTAAATGTATATTACTAAATAAAAGAAGCCCAAATGTAAAAACTACTCTGTGATTGCCACTATCTGACATTGTGGAAAGGCCAGAAATATAGTCACTGAAATTATCAGTGGTTGCCAGGGATTAGTGTGAACCTATGGATCGTGAGCTAGTAAGGGAAATAAAGTATCTTTTTAACTAATATGTCATACAGAAGATGACAGAATGCTATTAAAGTGATTAAAAGAAACCCTCTCATATTCACCCTATATTCTGTGTCTCTCCAGGTAAGCTTGGTTGCAGCTCATATGCCGCTCTAATGGGAAATTCTTATGTGAAAGAAGACTCACTCATGAGGGGGTGTTGGGACCAAAGGAAACATCGGCTTGACTCCCACTTGATTTTTCTAAATCTTTCCTGAATCTACTTACTTAGTTTCACCTAAGAGTCGCCGGACTTCTCAACGAGGTTTCCACAGAAATACTATGGGCAGGAAAGAATCTATATTGGGTAAGATCAATGATTTCTCGAAAATCCAAAAGATAAGTAAAAATGTTTGGGATTCTAGCCAATGAGGCTACTCAGTGTGGAAAGAGGGTAAACACCACTGGTTTTAGCACATTGATCCTTTATCTCTTTCCAGAGTTGCATGCCTGAGTCCCCTCTTCCCTGAAAGAAAAAATCAAAGATTGTCATCCATAAAGGGATAATAAAGACTAACAACAGTAAAAATAACAAACATACATTTGAAAAAGAATTTTGGAGTCCCAAGACAATCAAGCTATGACCTGCTTCCTCAAAAGTTGCCACTTCCTTTGTTGGACCCTGATGTATATCAAATGCACAGGAACTCACAAGGAGAATGAGTGGAGAGCATTCTAATTATACTAGTCTTGCATCAACTACAGTTGTATCACTCAGTCCACAAGTGAGCCACTCCACAAGCAAAACCACTCCACAGTTGGCTTGGTTGGATGGATCTAAGTTATATTACCATGCCTACATATTATTCCATGGCTAATATGCAATACATGAAACACAAGATATTTAATTATGTATCCTTAGGTTCAGGGTCCTACTAAAGCCAGGACAGAACAACATCCCTCTGCAGAATTTGCTTTTTGACAGCTTCTATGATTAACACTGAAACTCACATATTCCATATCTCCTGAAATTTCAGTCCCCACAACTGTTGTTTCTCTACCTCAGCCACAATTCCCTTGTTTCATGTTGAAATCCTGTAGAAAGTAAGATGACACACATAATCACATATGGAGTGTGGGGCTGACATTTTCTTGGCCGTGTATATGAAAATCCTTGTTTACCAGTCTTCTACTGGAATTGGTTGGATTTGTCCCCAGTTGTTGCTTGTGGTGTGCCGTTTTAGTTTTGCTAATGAATTAACTAGTGCAACCAGCCACTTGCTGAGTTATTCTCAGTGTAATGAATGTAATTAGTTAGCACTAAACTAGGACGGCATCTATCTTTCTCTGTGACAAGTGTAATTCTTTCTTCTCCCATCAGCCAGGTGCCCTGGTCTCTGTAAACTAGTTATTGACCCACCCATTTAAGGGGACTCTCTCTAAATGCATCTTCCCTTATTTAACTCAACCAAGCTCCTATAATTTCTGCTTGCTGTACGAGGTGAGCATGCAAAGAGCTCACTGTTCATTTATTGTGAGCAAAGCAAGGCACAGAGAAGCTATTCTGAGCAAGATGTTCAGACTCCTGAGCTCTGCTTACCCGTCTCTGCTTATAATGGATACAAACCCGTATGGGGCTGAGAGAGCATCATGTAAGCTCTATAGGAAATCTGAGGCAATGAATCATGGAGCTGGGCACCTGCTGAGAACTGTGTGTCTGAACAGACTACAAATAGACAGGAAAGCAGCTTAAACAAGTAGCTTTCATATGGTAGGAATGCATAGATTAGACCTAAGAGGATGCTATTTGTATAAGGATGTTTATATAGAAAGGATAGTAATAATTCTTTCAGCTAGTCTCTGAGAGCCTGAGCCGCCAGTGCCAGTGAAGAACAATATCCCTTGGGCCCACATTGACATGGTTCAGGCATATCTTCTGCCACCATTTAATATCCGTTTTTATTGTATTTTGTTTTATTTTTTAAAAAATGTCACACCATATTGAATCACCTTGGCTGTGATGTATTATGTCCGGGCACATGTGATGAGACACAGTGAGATGTGACCAGCAAAACCAAAAGTAAAGATTAGATGTCATAAATTAAAGGAAAAGAAGCCACCATCATCCATGATTGAACTCCCCTTAAAGATGCTGGTCACATCTTCAAAGTGGTAAAAGTTTAAAATTACACAAGAAAGAAAGTTGTGCATACAATGGCTGAGAAACCATTTTTT
>JADRCD010147005.1:0-15092 GCA_019843815.1 Montemys delectorum | reverse complement strand
ATATAGCTATCTCCTGAGAGGCTCTGACAATACCTGACTAATACAGATGTAGAGGCTCACAACCATTCATTGAACTGAGTACACTGTCCCCAATGAAGGAGTTAGAGAAAGGTTCTATGGAGCTGAAGGGTTTGCAGACTCTTATGATGAACAACAATTACTAACTAGTACCCTCAGAGCTCCCACGGACCCAACCACCAATCAAGGACTATACAGGGTGGGACTGAATGTTCTGGCAGCATGCATATAGTAGAGGATTGCAAATTCGATCATCAATAGGAGGAAAGGACCTCGGCCTTCTGAAGGTTCTGTACCCCAGTGTAGGGGAATGCCAGGGTCAATAAGTGGGAGAGGGTGGGGTGGCAGGCATGGGGAGGGGGGAGGCAAAAGAAGTTTGTTCTTGTTGTTTTTGTTTGTTTGTTTGTTTTTTGGAGGGGAACCTGGGAAAGGGAAAATTTACATGTAAATAAAGAAAATATCTAATTAAAAAAACCCAAAAAACAAAAAACAAAGGGAGTTCTCCTTTTCTCAACAGTTCCCTGAGCCCTGAGGAGAGGGATTTGATGGAGATATCACTTTATGTCTTACTGTTCCAAGGTCTCTCGCTCTCTGCATAGTCAGGAGTTGGTCTCTGTATTTATTCCCAAGTGCCAATGGCTGAAACTACCTATGAGCTTGCAATCAAATCCTGGATACTCAATGGAGTTTTTATCTAATTTATACATCTAAGTCAGAACTAACCACCATGAAGTCCAGGTTGCAGATGAATGCATATTTGTCATGTTATTCTTTTTTTTTTCTTTAAATGAAACTAGTTGTTTTCTTCTCATATAATATATCCTGACTTCACTTTGGCTTCCCTCTGCTCCTCCCACTTCCTCCCTTTCCCCCTCCTCTTCAGATGCTGCTCCCTTTCTCTCATTGGGAAAAAAACAGGCTTCTAAGAAATAATAACATGATAAATAATATAAGGTAATATAATATGATAAAACAAAAACAAACACAACAGAGTTGGACAAAACAAACAAACAGAAAAAGAAGTCCAAGAAAAGGTAAAAGAACCAGAGATTCACTCATTTTTACACATTCAGGAATCCCATAAAAACACTATATTATAATTATATAATCAATGTATATATATTATAATATGACAAAATATATATTTTATAAGAAAAACATATTATATAATATATTATATATGTAATAAATTATATAAGTATATATATTATAAGTAAATATATGTATTTGCTTATATTGTAAGCAAAGAAGTGGGTATAGACCAGTATAGACCAGGCTTCTGCTTGCTGCTTCAATATCATTGAGTTCATGTGAGCTTTGCTTCACTGTTCTATAGCAGTGGTTATCAACTTTACTATTGCTGCAACCCTATAATAAAGTTTCTCATTTTATGGTGATCTCCAAACATAAAAGTACTTTCCCTGATACTACATAACTGTACATTTGCTACTGTTATGACTTGGAATGTAAATATCTGTTAAGCAGAATATCTGATATGTGACCACCCCAGAGAAGTCTTGACCCACATTGAGAACTGCTGATTAAAAGGGTGTTTTGTTTTGTTTTGTTTTGCTGTTTTGGTGTTATCATGCATTCCCCTTGGCTCTTACACTCTTTCTGCCTCATTTTCTGAGGGGTTCCCTGAGGATTTGATGGAGATGTCCCTTTAGGACTGATTGTTGCAAAGTCTATTACTCTCTATATAATGTTTAGCCGTGGGTCTCTACATTTACTCCCATCTGCTATAGGAGAAAGCTTCCCTGGTGATGGCTGAGCAAGGCATGGATCTATAAATATAGCAGAATGCAAATAAAATCATTTTATTGCTACAATTGTTTTAGTTTGTTTGGTTTTCTTTCTCTCTCTCTCTCTCTCTCTCTCTCTCTCTCTCTCTCTCTCTCTCTCTCTCTCTCTCCCTCCCTCCCTCCCTCCCTCCCTCCCTCCCTCTCTCTCTCTCTTTCTTTCTTTCTTTCTTTCTTTCTTCCTTTTTGTGAGTTAGTCTATACTGTTTGTATTGTAAAGCTAATATTGGCGCCTAAGGCCTTGATTGTCACCCAGAAACTAGAGCAATAGACCCAAATGACCACTATGTGACTATGTGACTTTGCCCCCCAAGTTATTCCTGATTCGTAAGTAAAGATGCCTACAGTCTATAGCTGGGCAGAACTGAGATAGGTACAGCTTGGGGTTCCCAGCCTTGGGATCCAAAAAGAAGAACCATGAGAGAAGAAAGGAAGGAGAGAGAGAAAGAGTCTACCATGGGGTAGGTGAGTCATAAAAATATGGCCATGAGGGCTAACCACTTGGAGTTAAGAGCTGCCCAGATTGAACATGGCAAATTTTAAAATGGAATTGTCGATGGGGAAATGGATATAATAGTATAGAGGATAGATATCTGCCCAGCTCTAGTGTTGATTAAGGCCTATTATAAGTATAAGGTTGTATGTGTCTTTTGTTTGGGAATGGAATACTCAAAGGTGGGGTAGAAGCCCCAAATTGAGATTAAATAGTTCCACAACACTTTTCCCCTCTCTCTCTGTCTCTGTCTCTGTCTCTCTGTCTCTCTCTGTCTCTCTCTGTCTGTCTCTGTCTCTGTCTCTGTCTCTCTCTCTCTCTCTCTCTCTCTCTCTCTCTCTCTCTCTCAGAACAGTAGTACTAGGTTTTACTCTAGCTCCCTGGGCTATCTAGTCTCAGGTTATTGGTCACCCAAGCAGTTTCAGGTATGGGTTCCATCTCATGCAATAAGACTTAATCAAATCAGATGTTGGGTACCAAAGACACTGGACTGTAGGAGTGAAGGCTCTATGTAGACATCAACTTGACTTCTCCATGTTCAATGAGTTGTGTAGGTATTGCCTTCAGTAACAGGGTTTTGCTGTCATTTTGTGAAGAGCAACCTATAGTTTTGGCAATAGCCTGTGTTGTTTGCGGAGTCCCATGAGACCCCTTTGGCTAATAATTCAATTAGATGTAACTCAGTCCCAACACTGGAAGTTTCATTTGGTGACAAGAGATGTCCACTTGGGTCTCTGTCTCATCCATTATTTGGTAATTTTATTAATATCCTCTTCATATATGTATATATTTTAGAAAGCTTCTACTGTATTAGGTTTCCATACTAACTCTCAATGGTCCTTAATTTTACTGTTTCTCCCTAGTATTCCCTTCTTTGTTCCCTTTACTTCTCCCCATTTGACCTTCTGTTCTAGACCTGCATCCATCCAAAAGTATCCATTCTATTTCTCTCTCCTATCAAGATCTATCATCTCTAGTCTCTTTCTCCCGACCTAACCTTTGTGGTTCTATGAATGGTAGCTTGATTATTATTGACTTAAAAGCTACCATCCATATAAAGTGAATACATAACCATATTAGTCTTTCTAGGTCTTGAATACCTCACTCAGGATAATTTTTTTTTCTAATTCCATCGCTTTACCTACAAATTTCATGATTTCGATTTTTTAATGGCTAGTTAATATTCCACTGTGTACATGTATCACATTTTCTTTATCTATTCTTTTGTTAAGGGACATCTAGGCTTTCTCCAGTTTATGGCTATTATGGGTAAGGTAGCAAGGAACATCACTGAGCAAGTGTCTCTGTGATAGGCTGACGCATACTTAGGATATGTGCCCGAGAGTGAGCCAAATAGCTGCATCTTGCGGCAGATTGATTCCCATCCTCCTGGGAAATTATTCTATACTTTTGCAAATCTTTAAAATTTCTTAGAGAAAAGCAGAAGAAAGGAGAGGTCCATCCTATTTGAAGGAAAGGAGTGTAAGTTCCTCCAAACCCCCGAATGTTTTCGGTCCTACTTTCGCTGCCCACTTCCACCCCCTCTCTGTCTTTGCAGGTGCAGATAGTGAAGCTTCTCCATTTTCAAAAGGTTTGGGGTTATCACCAGCCCTCTTCTGGGTGGTTGTATCCAGAGCAGAGGAGCATCTCTTCACAGAGACAGATAGAAGCTCCTTCGCTTGTGCGGTTTCACTGTTTCCAGATCAGGTCTCTGCAAGCGAAGCTCGCCTTGCTTTACTCTTTATTGCATGTTGTTTATGATGAGCAGAATGCTTCCTTGTGTTCACACTTTTGTGCTAACTCCTCCAAATTCCCAGTGTTAACAGCAGTTGGCATCCTTTTGTTTACGTTGGGTGCTGAGCTGGCCCCTAATCTCTACTTGTTCTGATGAGCTTTTCCTTTATGGGTATAGATTGTGATGGACAGCAGCTCCCAATTCAACTGTTTGAGATTCAGAATGACAATGAAAGGATGGCCATTTTTTTTTTCCTCACTGCCTTGTGTAAGATTCAAGGAGTCTGATTTTCTTGTTTGAGTCCTGTGTCCACCCACTGGAAAAATTATGGCTGCTAGGAGGAACAGGCATCATGATGGCATCCTTTTGGCCAGTGGAATGGGAACAGGGGGGTTTCCCAAATGGAAGAGGGGAGCTAGTATCCGAGGCAATGAGAGGAAATGCTAGAAAGAAAAGTGAAAATATTTTTATAGCAAAAGTCATTTGCATGATGCATCCATGGATATCCATCACTAGAGTATTCCGTTTAATTCTTCAATAGTTATCCCTAACCTTTAGTTATAGGTGATTTCCTCTTGTTTGTGGGTCTCTGAAGGATTAAGATGGGACTCTGAGAGAGAATAACATTGTCTGAATTGTTTCTCATGGGGTTGGCATGGCCGATGGATGTGATGGAGGATGGCAGTTACAGAGCTCCAGATGATGGCCTGGACACCTGAGGCACATGTTACAGTAGGTGTGGGACTAGATGGTGACAGAGATGTCTTCAAGCATGAACTGGCCTAGAAATGGATGTCAGACAAACTATTCCTTTCCCAAAATATACAGAAAGTGAAAAGCTTGAGGGTGTGGTCAGGGATGCGCCTGCTTTTATAAGTTGCAGATTTCTCAGCAGGGTGTAACAGAACCATACTACTTTCCCCACTCCTGCAGCTTCTTATTTTGTTTATTTCCTAGAGACAGGAGATCTTGCTATATAGCCCTGACTTGCTTGACCCTCACTATGTAGCCTAGGCTAGCCTTGAACTCATGGTCTTCTCCTGCCTCAGCTTCCCAGATGCCTTGCCTATATTTCTTTTCTCATTTTCCTCGACCTCCCATCCCCACTTCCCTACTTTAGGACATGCCTCTCTCTATTTCTTATAAGAACCAAATCATATTTGGAAAATAACTAACTCTCAGTTTGAGAAAAAGAATTCCATTATTTTGTTTATATGACTGAATATGAGAAGACTTCATAGATAAGGGAAAATGAAAACTGTGCTGTTTCAAGGCAAATTAGTAAAGACACAGAAAGTTGGACAGAGAGACAAGCAGAACAGTTTTAGGGAAAATCCAATATGACAGTTTGTACAAGTATAAAATATAGTAGTTATATTAGTTGCTTCATTTAAGATACCATTTTTATTTTATTTTCGAGAATCTCATAAATGCACAATGCAAGATATTTTGATTGTATTCATTCCCATCTTACCCTTCCATCCTCCCAGAGCCTCTCTGTCAACCTCACTCCTCCCATTAGTAACCTTTGTATCATTGTGACAGAAGACCTGCAGAGACTGTAAAAAGGAGGATCACTTTGGCGATTGGTTTCAAAGCACTCTTTTCCTCTTGGGTTCCTCTTGTTGGGGAACATCATATCATAGTAGCAGGACTTTGTGTCAGAAAAGCTTGTCTTTATGATTGATAGAAAGCAGAGAGAGGAAGGGGCCAGAGACAAGATACCCAGACCCACCCCTAATAACATACTTTTTCCAACTGGTTCCCACTTCCTAAAGTTTTCAGAACTTCCCAACACAGGGTTGCCAGCTGAAGTTGCTTAACTCATGAGTCTTTTTATTTTATTTTATTTTATTTTATTTTATTTTATTTTATTTTATTTTTTGAAGACAAGGTTCCTCTGTATAGTCCTGGCTGTCCTGGAACTCACTCTGTAGAGCAGGCTGGCCTCAAACTCAGAAATCCGCCTGCCTCTGCCTCCTAAGTGCTGGGATCAAAGGCGTGCACCACCACCGGCCCGGCAACTCATGAGTCTTTAGGGGACATTTCTGCTAAAATTCATAACGTGAAGACAGTTATGTGGAGAATGAAATTCCTGAGCAGTCCACCTGTGGAACTATTTTCTGAGGCATCTTGACTTCTTACCAGAGCAATTTACAGACTACCTGTGTGTGATCCCAAGACACAGAAATGCCTTCTGAAGACCTGAATGCAGATGTCTTCAGTGGTTAGGCCCAGTCCCAACATGCATGAGGAAGGACTCTGAGGCTTCAGGATTGGGATGTACACTGGATGTGCCTATACAGCAAACAATCATTGGTCAGTCTAAGCTGCACCCACGGTTGTTCTAATATACTTCCCTGGTGTTGTTCTAGAGCCAGTGTCCATTATGGGTATCTCTGAGGCACAACTTTCCTTTTACTTTCTATCAAGTTCACAATTCTCAGTCAAATGGAGGCATAAATGCTCTTTTATTCTCCCTGGAGAAACATCTGCCCTCCCGGAGTGTGGCCATGCTGTGAAGAGAGAGATCACAGACTATTGCTCTGCAGCCTGCTTCCTCAGTAGCTGATCGGCAGGCAAAATGTCAGAGCAGCTGGTGCTCATCAATTCATCCTCTGTGATTCCAAATACCAATTACTACTGTGAACTCCTAATTGCCTCATTTCTAGCCACATTTTAAAGTAATTAATAAGTAATTGAGTAATGCGTTAATAATAGTCTTAATCATTTTTCTAATGATCAGGTCCATATATACCCGTCTTTATGACCCGTGGGAAGCATTGCATCTCAGGTCATCTCTTGTTAATAACCCCCCAAGCAATCATTTCTTACTAGAGCAATTTGCTTTCCTCCCAGTATTGGGGGATGGGATCTGCATTCAAACTAAAGCTTGTCAGACCTCTGGGAATTTTCCTCCTTCCCTGGCCTGCCCTATGCTTTCTTCTCATCCAATTTATTCTCCAACTGAAACTCAGATAGAGGTGTCAGTGTCCAGGAGAGATTTCTAATTTCAGTGAAGCCTTATCTTCGCTGGGAGATATGAAGGCATTTATTAACCTTTGGTTTTGATTCAAAGAGAAGGGTAGCTACTGTAGAAATACCCAGACCATCCAGATAGCTAGAAGCAAGAAACAGAGTCATAAATAGAACTCCAAATAGGTTGAAACTTGCTTTCATAAGATGATCATGAAGGGTTGAGATCCAGGGTGACCAAGCCATCTGGAAAAGAGTTGAGACACTGGGGTCCCTATGGAATCTCACTAACATGTGGGATGGAGAATGTAGGTACAGAAACACTAACTGCTGAGTAAGAGTTCAGCTTCAAATTAATTTCTTATTTTGGAGCCTTTTGATCAGTCCTGCAAATGATATAATCACATTTCTGTAGGTAGATCTAAACCTGATGAACTAACAATGATTCTAATATGATTTTTCAGCTTTTTGGCTAAGAAAATGTGTAAAATAACAACCTATGTATTCATTCTATTAGTTTGCTTTTTATAAAGACCATGACCAAAAGAAACTTGAGGAGGAAAGGCTTTATTTATTTGGTTTCTATGTCCAGATCATAGTTCATCATGGAGGAAGAAAGTTGGGGCACTGTACTCAGGTGCTATGGAGGAACAGGGCTAATGAAAATGTCAGCTCAGGAACTTTGGGAAGGTCATGGAACACTTGCCCCTCTGGAAGGGAGAGGCTAATTAACATTCCTCAGACCACAGGGTAGGAACCAACCTGCGGGTGGAGACACATTCCTCAGGGACAAACCATTACCCTCCTTCAGAAAAGGGAAGTCATTGCCACCTCATTACCTGAAGACCAATCAGTTTAAAAAGTCATATTGTTCTGACAATCACATTGTGCCTAATGGTTGCTGTTCTGAAAACTGTATGAAAGCTCACTGAACAAGCTGTGTGGGGTCGCTGCCTCTCCTTCGGGTCTGGGACAACCCCAGTGCACTGGAACAATAAATTCATCTTGCTTTTTGCATCAATCCAGGCTCCACGTGGTTCACTTAGGGGGTCCCTGGTAAGCTAAGGCTTGACAGAGTCTTCCACTTCCTGGCTTGGTAGTCACAGTTTACTCAGCTTGTTTTTGTATACATGCAAGAACTGCCTGCCTGAGCACAGGACCAGGCACACTAGGCTGAGCCCTCCCACATCAACTATAAATCACAAAAATGCTGCCGTAGGCTTGCCCACAGGCAAATCTGGTGTGTGTGTGTGTGTGTGTGTGTGTGTGTGTGTGTGTGTGTGTTGTTTGTTTTTCAGTTGAGGCTCCCTCTTCCCAGGTGACCCTATTTATGTCAAGCTGAGAAAAACAAAGCAAACACAAAAACAAAACAAACAAACAAACAAAACAACAAAATCCCCTAACCATCACAAGCCCCTTAGGCTGAGCACCTCTGAAATACTTTGTAGATTAGAAGTGATACAGTGATACTCAGATGACTCTGAGTCTGGCCTTGAACTCCTGATCTACTTTAGGAATGAACTCAAGAAGCCCTAAGGACATCAGAATTTGCCAAGGAAAGGTTGGGTGTGAGGCTCAATCATGCCGAGGTTCCAGACAGTGGTTTGGGAGCACAGAGCTGGAATGGCCCTTAGAAGGTATCCTGAAGACATGGAAACTGGACCCTGATTGTCCTACACTGACCAGTGACTAACTAAGTCCAGGCTGCTGTGGGGAAGAAACATAACTTCTCACATGCACAATTTCTGATAAGGGACTTTGCCATGAACAACCTGTATTTTAGCCTTTTTGGAGTAAGGAAAATGAGGACCCTTTTCCTACATGGAGGATCTAGAGGATACCCTAGCATCTAAGACCATCTTTCTCTCCAGAAGTCACCCTCCTCAAGCCTGTTCAGTTGCTTAGAAATTCTCATCTGTTTTTGTTATTTGCTTGCTTGTTTGAGTACAGAGTCTCGCATAGACCACACTGGCTTCAAATTCCATGTAAGTAAGGTCAAGATCTTCCTGCCTCTATCCAAAGTGCTGGGATCACAGGAGTGTGCTGGGATCACAGGAGTGTGCTACCAAGTTGGGTTTCCACCTATTCTTTCCCAGAGGTCAATGAGCTCCCAGCAACACTGAGAGACTCCTTCTTTTGTCTCCACCCCCTTTGTGGGGACAGAATTGGCTCAGTGTTTTCCTCACATTTTCAGGAATGTGGTGCTATTGACTTGCAAAGATAAACAATCACACCTTTTCTTCTCAGAGACTTCCTTCTGGTTTGGAGTACTTCCTCTAAACCAGTTCAAGGGCAACTAGTCAAAGCCAAATGCAATTCTAAGGGAAGAACTCCTCACATCCTGAGGCTATCCTGTCCTATAATTAAGATTTATTTTTATTTTATGTTCATGAGTATTTACGTGTCTGTGCACGTGTGTGTGTGTGTGTGTGTGTGTGTGTGTGTGTGTGTGTGTACCACATTCATGCCTGGTGTTTGCAGAGGTCAGAAGAGAGCACTAGATCCCCTGGAGCTGGAGTTCCTGGTGACCACGAGGCTCCAAGTGGTGCTAGAAAATGGAATCCAGTTGTCATGGCAGTAAAATGCCTGATGGTCTGGCTGCTGCCTAGCTCTCAGAGCTTCTACTTTTGCAGACACATTAGATGCTTCATACATTCAGAATGTTCCAGATTCTAGCATGCTTCTTGTACTGTTGTGTCTTATTCCTATTAATCTGAAAGAGCAGCCAGTGCTCTTAACTACTGAGAGAACTCCCCAGCACAAGGGGCACTTTTTAGTTGTCAACATTTTTGACACTACTAAAATAACTATTTCATACTTTAAATCTCCCTTCTCCTCCTTCTCCACCTTTTATTTTTACTTCATGTTTCCTTTATAATTTTGTTTAGCTTTTGCTCTTAGGTCTGAGATTCTAGATTTCTGTCTTCTGTCTATTTCTAAATCAGTATAGTATTATGTAGCCTAAACTGGGGAGACTAGAGAGACGATCTACTCATTAAAAACCTACACTGCTACTCTTGCATTAGGACCAGGGTTTGCTGTGGGACCAGAACCCACACCACGCAGCTCCTGACTGTCTGAAACTCTGGTTCCAGGGTATCTGATACCTGTGGTCTCCTTGGATATGTGCACAAACTCAAGTAGCCTCACACACAGAAATAATATAATAGTAATAATAATAACAATAATAATAATAATAATAATAACAATAACAACATTAATAATCCCATTTGTTAAAATAATTGTTTTCCTATAAGCTATCCATATGCTTTTGATGTCCCTATGTGTGATGTCCTTTTCAACCATTTTGGCATGTACATGTGATGCTTGGGCATGTGCACTCAAATATCTTGTACAAGCTGCATACTGTCTTCTACCATCCTTAACTGATCGCCCTCTGTGTTCCCTGCCTTTGGTAACAGCATCACCAAGCCATTCTACGCTCTGGCTTCACCTCATCCTAGAATCAAAGAGCAACTTTGTTTATCCCACTTGATAAGAAGCTTTCCAGTCTTTCATCCCTCCCCACACTGCTACTGGCTCTAGCTGTGCCTCATAAATTCTCACCCAAGCCTTTTTAATAGCTTCCTAATGGGCTCCCTCACTCCATTTCCCCTCCCCCTCTCATTTCCCACACTGCTGCTAGAGTGATCTGCTTAAAACACATGTCTAAATCTTATTGCTCCTTCCTTAAAAGCCTTCAAGTTCCGATTGCCTTCTGGATAATGTTCAAAGTCTTTGTCATAGCATTAAAACACCTCCTGGTCTGGCTCTGGCCCAGCCCTCAGAGCTTTGTCTCTCATAGACACATCAGACACTTCATAAATTCAGAATGTTCCCGATTCTATCATGCTTCCTGTATCTCTGTGTCTTATTCCTGTTGGTCTGTTTTGAACATCCTTTCCTGTACAACTCAGAAAAGAGTTGCTTTTTGCTTTCTTTTCTTCATAACACGGTTAACCTGACTTATTGTTTAAGGGAAAGAATTGTATGGATGAGGGCTGGTTGGCCAAGATCTTGTGAGTATTCTGAGGCCTATGAGATAGGGGAAGAGGTACAAACTGAGGCCATAATTAATTATTTCTTATGTGATCCGCGCAATCGTCTCGCCAGCAAGAACGCACGCAGACACCAGGATCCTTCTGCAACAAGTGTTTATTGCGATGTGAAGAGGAAGACCCCAAGCCCCGAAAAGGCACTGCTTATATACACCCTGGAGCAGCGTGTTCATTTCTGATTGGCTGTTTGCTCATTACCTCATGTGACGCCCTGGGATAGACTGTGACTTGGCGCACTCTGGCCCTTAGCACATGCGCAGACTACTTGTTTACAGGGAGAAGACACCGGATGCCGGGGCCATGTTGTAATGGCGATTGAGCCAGCTCGGGTGTGGCTCTCTACATTCTTAAAGGCTTATTTATTTTTATTTTGTTTGTATGAGTATTTGAGTTCATGTAGGTATGTGTATCACATGTGTGCCTGGTGCCTAAGAAAGCCAGAAGGCATCGGAACCCCTAAACAGAAGCTATCTTGTGGGTAATGGAAGCTAAAGCCAGGTCTTCTGCAAGACCACTAAGCACTGTTAAATACTGAGTCATCTCTCTAGTAACCATAGTCAGTTCTTAAGATAAATTCACTACAAATTTAAGGTTAGAAAAAAATCAAATATAAAACTATGTGCAATTCTGAGAATAGAGAAACAAGTTCCATTTACTATTGGAGCAATCCAACAGAGACTGAAGGAAAATCAAAGCCTCAGTTACTATTACCCTTAGGAAACAGAGCGGGGCCAAACTGGAATGCCTGCAACTTCAGGTGTGCACAGGCAGGGAGGTGCCAAGGGAGCCTCACGCTCGCTGTCTGCTGTCACCTGCTGAATGCATCTCTTGGCTTCTCTCTCAGGTCTGTGCCACCTGCCTCTGCTTTCCAAGAACTAGCCAAAGCTGGAAGCCAGATCTCCTTGCAGTTGCCTGCCTCTATGAGGGCCTATTCAGTGGGCACATTCCTCTCTCTCTCTCTCTCTCTCTCTCTCTCTCTCTCATTACAGCCTGGCAAGGGGTTAACTTGTCTATCTACTACAACCTCACAGACAACTCTGCCCTCTGTGGGGCCAGGGACTGACGTTCTATTTACATCCTGTTCGTGTATGGGAGGGCCTGTCCAGAGGTCACCTATGATTTTTATTTACTTTGAGACAGGCTCTCCTATAGCCAAGTTGGCCTCAACCTTCTATGTGGCCAGGACTGACCTTGAACTCCTGATCTTCCTATCTCTATTTCCCCAGTGTTGGAATTTAAGGAGTGTGCCAACACACCTGGTCTTATGCTGTGCTATGGATTGAACCCAAAGCTTTGTGCAAATTGGTTGAATAGTCTACAAACTGATTAACACCCTTAGCCCTCCTATGAGCTTTTTAGGAATAAATGAAGTTGCTCTTTCTCTGGCTTTCTAAGCCAGGATTACAAGCCTTTACAGAGGCCTTGCCTGTGGTGGGGGTCAGGTAGAATGGGGAACCTAGTTCTTCAAGGGAGAATCATGGAGCGAGCAAAGGACAAGGGATAACATGACAATAAGAATTGAGTTCAAAGATATTTTCTCTGATCTGAAAAAGCAAATATTAGGCAAGATTACTGAAAAATATGTACACACATGCATATCCTGGTGACAGTTTAGAAATAAAAGATGAAATCTAAATGTTTTTTTTTTTTAAATGATGAAACCGGCAGCAACGTCTTCATTTATGATATTGGAAATACCCTCCCCAGTGGGCTTATAAAGGGAAATAAGTGGTAATTTCACATTACCATATTCAATCAAATTTTGTTCACTCATGACAGCAATAGATTCATACTTTTAGATTCTGAAAATACCCAGAAGTATCATATTCACATCCTCTTTCTAAAAACAATAGAAATCCATTGCAGCAGTCCAGTCGAATGAAAACTGCATTAGCATAAAGATCTCAAAACAGCCAAATTTTGATGTACGAGAAATAGTGGCAATCAATGACACCAGTGAAATTTCAATTTAAGTAGTAGTTATTTCTGTGGTCTGGAAATTCACGGAAATTGTTAAGAAAGAATTCTTGAGACAGAAAGGGCGTGATGCCCAATGTGGAAGCAAACTGGAGTGCAGGCTTCCAAGCTGAAGTGCTGCTTCCATCCTGTCCTGCTATTCCAAGGATGAGCAAATTACTTAACCTCTTGTACCTTGGTTTCCTCCTCAGTATAGTGAGATTAACAATAGCACAGGCTTCATAAGATTGTTTTGAAGAAAACATAAATCAGGATATATAAGGATTTAGAAGAATATTTATCATGCAGTAAGTGTCAAACAGGCAGGCTATTTCAGCACTGTCATTGTCACCATAATGGCTACCATTATTACTATTATTATTATTATTATATTATCCAGAGGACAGAAACATAATCACTATTTAATTCTTAACACTGCTAAGAGATAAAAAGGGTAAAATACTCATTTAAATTAAGTAAACCAGTAGAAAACTTGAAACAGGGTATAGAACTTTGAAATCAATGGAAGAAAAGGAGAACAAAGATAACTCAATTAATCCAGCTAATTAATCAGGATGGCAAAGATAGCACTAGATTGTCTGGGAAGGGTTAGAAACTCAGTTGTGAGTACCCTGAACTTGAGGGGCTAGGCAATATATATATATATATATATATATATATATATATATATATATATTCACACACACACATATATATACAATTCAGCCAGAGCATGGCCAGTTGATTGGGGCTTTCGGTAATCTAATGGAGCAAGTTTAATGACTCAAGAGAGGCTGACTGTATATTGCAGTTCATGGCTCATGAAATGATACACTATTTAATTTTTAAGCTGGGCCTCTTAGGCTGAATTATATATATTAATATACACATATATGTATATATTTGAACATTTTGTGATATTTAAAGCATATCCAAATCATTTGCTATTTAAATGAAAAATATAGATCATAGCTCTGGCTAGACCAATCACTGTGGATGAGTTTGGTCTTCCCTGGACCTCTGTTTTCTTTCTCAATGAAAAGGGGCTAGAGGCACTACAGTCCAGTCTCTCTTCCTCCTTCAATATTGCGTGATATTAGGGAACAAGCCAGGCAAGGAATAAGAATCCCTCATTGTCTTGTCTGTAAAGTAACCAGCCACTTCCTGCTTCTTATTTTCTACCAAGGACAATCTGATCAGGGAAAAAGGGTTGCGGGAATGAGCAAAAGCGACATTGAGCAATAGCCTTGAACCACATGACTAGGCCCTACTAACCACAAGAAGGTCTCAATCTTCTCACGTAATTCTGGATTCCCTCCAAAAAAGGAGAAGTCACTAATTTCTACTTGAACCTGAAATCAATAAGAAAGGTTAACCTTTTCCATTCTAAAGTCTCTGCTACCTGCTTTTCAGGAAGAGTTGAGTATAGAGGAAAGAAGGACATGTGGGATATGCCCTGGGGGACTCTAAGGCAAGTTGGGAGACACAGACAAGAAAGCAATCATTTTCAGGAAGGGATAGCTGGTAAGTGCTAGGAGCAGAATAACAGAAGTTGTAGGATGAGCTTCTGGCAGGAAGCCTGCTAGAAAAGCTTTCTGGAACAAGTACTACCTAAATAACCAATAGACATTTGCCATGTTTAGTTAGCATGCTAGGGGGAGGGGCAACCTGGACTGAGCTCCAGAGTGAGGTCCTTCAGCTTCTCCTCTCTGCGCCCACAGCTGTGTGGGACTGCTTAGGGGTCTTAAATTTGCCAAGCCTCTGTTTTCTTCTTTGTGAAATGGGAATAATTATAGTGCTTCCGGTTTGTTGTAAGATTAAGGAAGAGAATTCAAGCAAGCCCTGTTTTTTATTCAACGCCCACCATTACTAAGAGTGAGATAGATGTAGGAGAAGACAGTAAATAATCCAGGCAGAAAGCATGTGGGTAAGGAGGCCCAGTGGGGACATTTGGTACCCTAAACATAATCCAGTTTAGCTGGAAAGGTTAATGGGAAGAGTTTATGAGAAGAGGCAGGCTCAGAGCAAGCATCAAGAGGCAAAGGCCCTCTGTG
>JADRCD010147004.1:4590-22274 GCA_019843815.1 Montemys delectorum | reverse complement strand
TTTTGTCATATTCCTTAAAATTTATAAAATATTATAACAATAAAAATAAGTATTATATAAGTTGTTTGATATAAAACAACAATCAATTTAACAGTCTTATGTAGATGCTCATCTACAGCAATAGTGAAAATACATTTTTCACAATATAAATTTTAAATAACTCCAAACATATTAACTGTATATTTCCAAATAATACCTCACTACTAGTATTTTCTTAGATGAACATAAGTATATAAAGTCTTTTTGTTTGTTTTGTATTTAGTAGAGTTTAAAATCTTGGCTCTTACTGTGGTGCAAGCCCAAAATAAGAACAATTTTTAGACATTGGATTTCATTATAGTAAGACTGTACTTCAATGACTCTCACATCACCAAAGGATTTTACCTCCATTGTAGCTAAGCTGAGAGTTGACAGTTCTGCTGCTCCAAGGAATGAATTGTAGGCTCGATTTTTGGATACAGATTTCCTGCTATGGTCAAAACTATTTGACTTGAGTGAGTGACTATTCTCATCCCACAGAGAACAGGTTACACTCATTTAAGAAGTGGTGTATGTATAGATGGTCTATCCATAAAGTCATTCACCAACTGTTTCAATGAACAATGGTTCTGCTTGGAGGGTGGCACAGACATTAGGTGAGGGTAAGAATCTGGTTCATTAGCTGTGATAATTTGGAAAAGCATTCATCTCAGAGAACGAGTAACTTATAAAGTCCTCTTCTTCAAACTTGATACAAGAGTTACAAATGTCAAGCAGAGCATTCAGTCTCACTCTTTGTTGTTCTCTTATGAGCCACCTCCCTAGTTAATTGTCTATGTTTCTTTTGGGCATATAAATACTTTTGAAATATATAAGCTGTTCTGAAAACCATAGTATAGTGTAAAAAATGAAATAAACAATACTACTAATAGGCTGAGATAGGAGAAGCAAGATTTATGTTGTACACAGCCAGACACTGTCACGAACAAACAAGCTGAAAGTGTATATAGACTGTACAATATTGGACCTATTTCTCCAATTACTAAATTAGAGAGACCATTGGATGACAATCAACAATTTTCTAATTCCTCATATTTTTAGATTTCAATCAATTAGGCTATGTTGATAATATTAATTTTCATATTAAGAAAAAGTAATTGTCACTTCTTGTTTTTGTTTTAAGAAGTGGAATTAGTTTTGTGTAGATTTGTTGAAAGATTACTTTCTTGCTTCTTCTAGGGTGTAGTTTTGCTCCTTATGTTGATGTTCTCAATCTATTTTCCTTTGTAGTGCTGGATTTGTGGAAAGATATTGTGTAAATTTTGTTTTGTCATGGAGTATCTTGTTTTTTCCATCTATGGTAATTGAGAGGTTTGCTGGGTATAGTAGCCTGGGCTGGCATTTGTGTTCTTGTAGGGTCTGTATGACACTTAGTGCTGCTCATATATACATGTCTTTTAGGGCTGGCCACCAATTAGGTGATCTTTCCTGGGGAAGAATAATCTCCCTCTCTTAGAAGTCATTAATTTCCCATAGTTCCCCATCTAGGGGTAAAGCTCCTTATAATTTCCTCCATTCATGTTGGTATTTCAACTAGTGTTATTAAAGAACAAAAGTTTTGTCTCTTCTGTCAAAAGTTAAACCCCTGCTACCTAGAACAGTGCTAGGCATGTGGTGAACATTCATTAAATGTATGTTGAATGAATGGCATGATTATTGCCCATGTTTTTTGAATATTTATACACATATAATGTACACACACTATATATACACACATATATATATACATATATATACCTATGTATATATATGTATATATATATGTTTATATATACACACATATATATACATATATAGAGACTTGGAGTCTCATTCTAGGGATTACCTGAGCAGATATCTAATTGAAATTTTTCTTTATTTTAATATATATTACATGTAGTAGTGTTCAAATGAAAACGTTACTGTAGAAATTGAAACTTAGAGAAAGGACTGAGGGGCTGAAGGGGATTGCAACCACATAGGAAGAACAACAATATCAACCAACCAGACTCCCCCAGAGCTCCCAGGGACTAAACCACCAATCAAAGAGTACACATGGGGCTGCATATGTATCAGAGGATGGCCTTATTGGGCATCAGTGGGAGAAGTGGCCCTTGGTCCTGGGAAGGCTTGATGTCCCAGTGTACGGGAATGCCAGTGTGAGGAGGTAAGAGTGGGTGAGTGGATGGGGGAGCACCATCATAGAAGCAGGGGGAGGGGAAAGGGATAGGGGGTTTTGAGGGAGGACCAGGAAAGGGGATAACATTTGAAATGAAAACAAATAAAATATCCAATAAAAAACAATTGTAAAAGTTATTTTCCAGGCAATATTGAAGTAACTCTACATGGACAAGGAGAAGATTCTTGGATGTAGTTATCAAATAGTTGTAGTCCTATTTGGTAAGCACAATAATGGCTACTCACTTAATATTATACTTCTGAAACATGAACAGCCTCTGAAGACCCCTAGGTTATCATACCAGCCAGGTGAAATAGTAGGACAGCTCACTCATTTTCTATGGATGAGACATATTTTCAACACCCACTTTCTTCTCAGATATCTCGTATTATATTGTTGTTTCAAATTTGTCTAACTGGAAAAAAAAACAAATTCACCCAAACATAGGGATACAAATGCAGAAAAATATAGCAATTTACTCATGTATTTGGTCATGTATATAAGGCACTGATGATCTACAAGAAAACCTACCTGTATTTATTAAATCCTCACATATAGTCAAGTTACCTGAAATATTTTCTTCAATAATTTCAAGTACAACTAAGAATTTCTTCTTAGTTCCCAAATACCTCTTTTCTTTAATTTATAATCATTGGTAAGTTCTGCTTAGATACTCAACAAAATTTGAGCATGGGGGACATCGTAAACAAAATTACAGTGTC
Source organism: Montemys delectorum (assembly GCA_019843815.1). Lineage (NCBI taxonomy): Eukaryota > Metazoa > Chordata > Mammalia > Rodentia > Muridae > Montemys > Montemys delectorum. Next base: position 19,355 of record JADRCD010147004.1, on the reverse strand, counting down.
AAACATATATATTACATAGTTATGGGGAAATGTATAACTCCTGAGTTGTAAAACAAGTTTTTGTCATAAGGAACAAAGGAGGAAGTTTCCAAGTTGAGGTCAAAGTTACCAGTAGAACTTTAAACAAAGTTTTTTAAAGACCAGTGGTTTCTCAACACTCAAAATTTATTAGGTTTAGGTGTTTCTCCAAGCAAGAGGTAATGAGAGTTGTATAGTTCAAACACAAATAAAATATGTCTGAGTGGAAGCAAATAACCTTGTTTGCCTTGAAAGAAAGGTACACATTTACAGCAGTAATGAAAAGTGAGTTCAGAGAACGAGAATTCTATTGTGGATATCTTTGAAAAGATGTCTGGGGCTTTTAGGGATCAGTGGAGTAGAATTATTTATGGATAAAAGTATCCCTTTGGGACCATGTGTGACTTAGGCATTACTGGTATTTGTGCTAACACAAGACGACATGGGTGGTGATAGTGGGACTTAATGTAAGTGGATTAAAAATAAAATTTAGTATTGCTAGATACAGTACTACTGCTTCTTTATAGCAGGTTGAACAGGATGGTTTTTAGGTAAGAAGGGGTACTTTTGTCTTTTGAAAATACACTGTAGCTTTAATTTTTCAAAACCTACTTTTAATGATGGTTTTTAAATGCTTTCGTCTCCCTTCTAGCCCACTGCCCAGCAGAGGTAGTGGACAAAAAAGGCTATTAGGGATACTAGGATATGGGAGAAGTAGACACATTTAGAAATTGTTCTTTGGAGCAAATCTACTTTTTAAAAAATGTTTTTAATAATTCTTTGAAAAATTTATACAATGTATTTTGATCATAAGCACCTCCAACTCCTCCCTCAATCCCCTCCCAGATCAAAGAATTAAATCTTTACATAAAAGGAAGGGTACATATAGAACCTATTACTGCAAGAGGATACGCACACAAAAAAAAAGCAAAGTAAAATAGAAAACCATGAGAGTAGTGGATCTCTAAGAGATAGTTTCTGAAGATAACACAAGCTCGACAATGTCCTTCCTCAGTGTCTGCCACCTCACACAGATCCAGAGTTGAAAAGGAGGGGCTGTAAGGAGACCCTGAAGAAACTGAGGTTAGGGAGCCTAGCAGCAGATGAAAATTCAAGGTTCTCGGTAACAAAATTCGAAAATAAAAAATATATAGTGAGTGACCATATACCACTTTGAGAAACTGATCCAGAATTGTGTCTGGAATGTCACTAGAAACTGATGTCAGGAGCAAACAAAGGAACCCATTCATTCAGAAAGTTTCAGCAACAATGGGAGAAGCAGCTAAAATTGTACCAGAGAAAAAACAAGAAAGAGAAACCCCCAACACACACACACACACACACACACACACACACACACACACACACACACCCCACTGAGGAAGTTTTTCATAAAGCTATTCCTAGTAAAAGCATTGGGGAAAACAGTATTGTAATTCTCCTCCTTAGGCTAAGATGATTAAATATATCCAAAGACCTTGAAATGTAAGTTATTGACAAAGGGCAGCACACTTCTTGAAGGAAGTGTGGGAAAAAAACAGAAGGTTGAGTCTCAAATATGTGTTTACTTTTGAATACAGACAATTGAACTGTTTTTCTTCCTCAAAGACTATCATCATGGGTCATTGTCTATCCACCCCTTGCAGACCAAAGTTTCTAACGTGTAATATGAAAAACTGTGTTGGAGCTGGAAAAATGATGGCTCCATGGGTAACACTTGCTTGGGCAAACATAAAGACCTCAATTTGAATCCTCACAGCCCAGGTAAAGCACATGTTGGTAATCCCAGTGTTTCTACAGCAATACAGGAATGGAGACAGACTCCTCAGAAGCTCACAAGCCTGCTGACATAGCAGAAGCAGCAGGGAACAACAGACAGCTTGCCCCAAGCACCGGAGAAGGCAAAGATAGATTCTGAAGGGCTGTCCTCTCACCTCCACATGGGTGTACTTGTGCATGCACACACTCTCAGAAGACAGGCTATATGCATAATTAGGAAAAAAAGAGATCTCTAGCACTGTCCACAATAGCCTGATCTAGAATACTCAAATGGGTCTAGGTCCTTTTTCAGCCCCATTTCTACAGAAATGATGGCAGAACACATTTCCAGCTTCATGCTACAAGCTATTAACTACTCTGCTTCACATTTCTACTCTGGTCTCTGTTTCTTTTCTAACCTTACCTGCCTGAATTAGTGAATACTCCCTTACCCCTCGAAGGAAAGTGCTCATTCTCTCTCCTTTGCTTGCATACACTCACATTTTATCTTAAGACAAATTCTCACTCTGTAATCCAGACTGAGCTGAAACTCACAAAAATCTTCCTGCCGAAACATCCTAAATTCTGGTGTTTCAGACCTGAGCCAGAACATACTGCTAAAAAGGATAGCGTCTCTTGTCTCATCTTGCTTTATTTTTCCTCACCATGCTCTTTTTTTTATAAACAAGACAAAATTAAATGTTTAATGGGAGCTTGGTTATATAGGTAAGCCAATAATTTTATTATTATTACTATTTTATATTGTTCTAATATTTTTAATTGAAATAGGATTTCATCAATTTCCTCCTTCTATTTCCTCCTTCCACCCTAACAAATCCCTCTCATACCCCTCTCACTCATAACCCCCCACTCTCAAGTTAATATCCTTTTCATTTTTGTTATTGTCATTGTTACATATATATATATATGTATATATATATATATATATATATATATATATATGCATGTATCTATATGTATGTGTACAAAGAAATAAATATAAACACAACCAGCTGGGTCCACTTTCATTGTTTGTGTGGATATAGGATCAATACTGACTAGTCTCTATTGAACAATACTCCTCTCTGGAGGGAGACTCCCTGACTCCTAGCAGCCACCACGGAAGTATAAAGGAACCATGCATGGGTGTGGAGAAGCCCAGGGGAGAATACCAAGAAACAGGTGATATGAAGTAGGGAACAGAATAGTGGGAAGAGGGTTCCAGTGAGGAACAGGAAAGGAAGTCAATAAAGAAAAAGAACGGATGAAGGGATAAATAGCACCAAGGTTGCTTGATAAAGCCTCAAGGAGTCTTATTATTTTATATTTACCAAAAATTTTACACAAGACTCTCTCCTCTGTCTCTCTGCCTTTCTCTCTCCCTCCCTCCCTCTCTCTCTCCCCCCCTTAAAGAAGTTAAGCCACTTGTGATAATGTTCCCCACAAGAACCACAAACTAACCTAATAAAAAATGTCCAGTACGAGATAGAGGAAACCTCCTTTCGAGTGATTGGTCAGGGTAATCCATGAGACTCTCAAAATAGTATAAATCATGAGTGTAGCCTTTGTTTCCTCTCATGGGTTGAGCGTGGGCCCCAGTTGCAGAAGACAGCATATGCTTAGGACATAGGACTTAGCTAACTCAAGCTGGGTCTGACTTGAAAGTCTCTTCTCCGTGCCCTAACTTCCATGACTCCAGAAAATAATATACAAGCTGCCGGGGGTGGGTTAAACAGTCTCACCTAGCTGCAACAGCTATGAATCAAGACAATTACTAGCATGGCAAGAAATGCATAAAGGTGCAGTAAGTGGTACTCACATGTCAGTGGAAAGCAACAGCTGTGCAAATTGAACTTCAGGCCCACTTAAGAGGAAAATGATGCCTGTTAGTGGAGACCTAGCCAGATTCATGGGACAATTGAGGTCGTAGACCTTAGGAAAGAATCTATTACTGCCACTTTGCTAGGCCAGACTAAGTCTTTACTACATTCTAAATCTTATTCTTATATCCACAGGTAAGTGTAGCTACCACTCCTCAAGGGGAAAAAAAAATACTTTTCCAACAGAGAGAAATTATCTCAGGAAACCACAACTGTACAGGCTGCAAACATTAACAGATCATAGAGAGCCCACCCCCAGTAGCTAATCTATAGCCAGTTCTTCATCTGTGGCTCAGAGAATATTGGGGAAGAAGAAGCACAAGGATTTTTAAAAGCCAGGATACTAGAAAACTGTGAAACAGTCTTTCCTAGAAATGGCTGCATAAACAAAACCAGAACAAGGTCAAGGTCAATGGACAGGTAAGAGAGCAAATTAAATAGAGTCCTTTCCCTATTCAAACTATTTCCTTAAAAAACATTTTAAAGAATTGCATGCATGAGCTCAACCAATTTTGATCAAATCCACCTACATTCTGTCACCTCTAGCTTTCCCCACTTTCCCCATTGTCTTTCTCAACATCATTTGCATTTTTAATAAATAATCCCTCAAGTATGCTTAGTGTTCCAGTAATCAGCAGATTCTGCTGCTCTTCTGTCTAGCAAACCCACTTAACATATAGCAAGCTTCCTCACTGTAAGTCCATCCCTTGCTTACTATCTCAAGAGAGTAAAACAGAGTACAGATGAGTGAGGTGTAGTGAAGGAGGTGGTAGACAAAAACCAATGGAAGAAACAAAGTATATGCAATGTATTGTGAAAATTTACTATACAGAATATATAAAGTATAATAATAACTTGATAACGAGAAAGCAGCACAATCCAATTTGAAGGTAGACAAAAAGTTGAAATAGACATTTCTCAAAGAGGTTATACAAATAACCAACAAGTGGAATGGAAATGTAAGTAAAGTTTTTAGTAAGATTTTGGTTTTCTTTAATCAAAATTTTCCCTCTTAATTAGTTAATTTATTTACATATAAAATTTAATTGATTTTAATTAAAATCTTGATTTTTAGGTGGTGGAAATCAAACCTGAGGCTTTTTATATGCAAAGCAAGTTCTGTATCACTAATCTGTATTTCTAAGCCTCTAGCATGAAGTATACCTCCACACCCATTAGGATGATTTCTATCAAAGCAATGGAAAATGAATGTCAGCAAGAATGTAGGAAAAAATTGAAAGCTTGTATACTGTTGAGAGAACACAAATTAGTCAATTCAGTCTTAATTAACTAAATCAAGGAGGTTACTCACGCCTCCATATGGTCCTGTCAAGCTGCTACTGGATATATACCCTACAAAGAACCGAGAACAGGCCCTGCAGGAGATTACAGCACTCACCACTAGAGCCAAGAAGTAGAAAAATTTAAAATGTCCACCCATCCATGAATGGACTACAAAAGGTGTATATGCACAAACATGCAGATAGGAGAATCTTTAGATGCTTATAAAGAGGGAACATTTGGAAGGGAGTTGTTTATTTCCTGATACAGGCTCTCTCTGTAGTTTAGATGGCCCTGAACAACACATTAACTAGACCAGGCTGGCTCAAAACTCATGGCAAATCTCCACTTAGCCAAGGCTGAGATTACAAGAATAGACTCCACCATAGTCAGCCAAGACATGCTACAATATGAACAAAACTCAAGAACATTCGTATATGTCAAACAATCCAGTAACAAAAGGAAAAAAAATGCCTCATAATTCAGCTTTGATGTGCTGTTTAAAGTAGCCAACTTCTAGGAGACAAGAACCAGAATGTTGCTTCCCTAAAGCCCAGGAGACCGGGAGTGAGAGCTTGGGTTTTCCAGGAGGAAGTTCTAGATATCTGTTGCATAATAGCTTTTATGTACTTAACAAAAGTGCACTGTGCCCTTAAAAATGGTGAAGATGATGAATTTTATGTTATACTTTATTACTGTAATAAAAAGATGAAAGAGGGGGGCTGTTACTAAGGAAGCAACCTTGAACACTTTATCGTTAAGGAAATCATGCTTAAACTTCATATGTTCAAATATAGTTTGTAGTAATTGAGCAGAGCAATCCTCACAGTTGTTTCTCGTACCAGTCTGGCCAAATGAGAGCAATATAGACTACTCTGAATAAGGACATTAAGCATGTCTACTTTATATTCATTTTTAAGTCTGCCTCAGTTCATATTGGTTGCAATGGCCTGTTTCAGTTTTACCTTTGTCTTTAAGAGATGTCATTTTTTAGTGAGAATAAAGACTAGAAATTATAATAAAACTCATTTTTACTAGGAACATTAGATGAGAACATTCTTAAATTTACCCTTCTTAAGACTCTCTACTGATTTTACATGTACTTTTAAAGACATTTTTAGATATAGATTTAGATTTGAATGTTTAGCTTTTTGAAAACATTCCATTCAGTTTTCCTGACTCTGTTGCCTACTTTTGGATCCCTGTCCTTTAACTGGGCTGCCTTGTCCAGCTCAATAGAAGAAGCACCTAGTCCCACTGCAACTTTATATGCCAAGGTGGGTTGACAGCCATGGGAGGCTTCCCCTTTTCTGAGGAGAAGTGGAGGTGGTGGATGGAGGAGTAGATGAGAGGCAGTGGCTGAAGGAGGGGGGAAAGCTGCGATCAGGATGTAAAGTAGGAATTAATTAGTTAATAAAATAAATACATATTCTTGGCAACATTTGAATATCTTTTCTTTGTCCATCAACAATTTTCTAAAACAAAGCTTTACTAAACATGATAAGAAATCGTTTTCTTTATGAAATCTCCTTTGGCAGAAGTGACATTAGAAGCTTGGAGAGGAAATACTCTGAAAATACACATAAAGCTAGCTAAGAATTCTGTAGGCCTGGCATTCTCAAAAATATCCAGCCAACTATTGTTTTCTTCTCCCTTGTAGCAATGGTAATCATTTACATTTATTGTATCGAATAATTTATGGGTGTTATTATTTTAACACCCTTATATGACTTCTGAGCTAAGAGTGCATCTGAACATGATGCAAACAAATAATGGGATAATCAAGAAGTAATTATGCACTTCCATTAGCTAAAGAAGTTTCAGTTACCCAGTCCTGCCTCCTGTACTACAAAGTTGCATCTCTAAGGCTCATTTGAAGTGTAGTGCACAAAGTCTGAGACTAGGTGCTACATTCCTAAGACTCTCAAAAAGCTTCTACATTTTCATAACACGGCAAATTCAGAAATGAAGAAGATTATTCTTTGAAATACATCTGGTTATAAATTCATTGCAAGCTGTTGCACTTAAATCCTCCCTCCAGCTAAAAACTGTGGCTACTTTGTATAATGTGATGCCCCTTGTTTACTGTATTTCCTGCACTGGAAGACAATGTAGCCCAGTGAGGAACAAAGCAGTATTGTGAGCTTAGGGATGCTTCTGCTCCTGGCCCTGGAAAACCCGTGTGACTGCTAAGAGCTACACTTCTTCCCCTGTTCCAACAGGAGAAGTTATAATAGGATCTTTCTGATAAACTGCTGGAGAAGATTTAAGTGAATATGCAATGTGCCACAAACAGTAGCTAACAGAAAGTAGAAGCTCAGGATGTGGCAGCAACTTAGGAAACCTTTAGAAAGGAAACTATATGAGAAGAAATATCTTTTATTTATAATTAATCACATAGATTCTATCATGGCTTCAAGTTAAATAGACATGCTAAGATGTCTATGACCTAAAGATGATCTCATTCTGTAGAAGATTATTAAAAAAAATAAATAAATAAACTATCTGAGGTGAACAAATTTGCTTGAAATTCAGTCCAAAGGAATTCATATCTGAATTGCCCATATAACACACTATTAGAACACATACTTGGTGAGGAAATAGGATGGAAATACTGTCTATTATGTAACATATTCAAGATTGATGTTTTCATATATTGGCTCAACTGGTCTTGCTGAAGTTTGAATCTTCTCGAGAGCTAGACATGGATGGGCTTACTTGGATGACTGTTTAAGGACTTCGGGGAAAGACTGAAGTAATGTCAAAGTATCTTACTTGGGATAGCAAGGACAGAAAAAGAAAAGGCAGAATAAATAAGAACCAGAGCTCTTTGAGAGCTAGGACACTGAATTAGAGCCGTAAGATTGAGTTCAAAGTTTTGAGAAGCTGGGAGAAAGTCAAATATCCACGATCAGGAAAAACTAGAACAAAACAGGAGAAAGTCATGCACGTTGAACACAGTCTGAAAGGGGATGTGATACTTAGTCAGATGAGCTAATTGGAAGAAGCAGCATTTGGGTAAATATTTTCATATAAGTTTCCATTCTAAGATGGTAAAAGGATGTGACCAGGATGCTTATTTAGCCATATGGTTAGCATAACTGGTTATGGAATTTTTATTCATATCAGACTTGATCCTTTAAACAATAACTAATTTTATAAAGTTCTTAATATTCAGTGCACACTGTATGAGAGGAAAATAGTCTATGTTACCACATGTACTCTTTTTAAACCCTATGGAATAGGGAGCATTATTTACTGGTGTTTTATCACATTGATTCATTGAGTGACTGACTGAGCATGTAAGGGGGTTGTACTTGTACAATAACTCAACCATGGAGGTCAGAGGGGAACTTTCTCAGAGTAGATTCTCTCTCTTCACCATGCAGATTTAGGAATCAAACTTAGGTTATCAGAATGGACAGCAAGTCCCTTTACCCACTGAGCAATCTCATTATACCTACTTAAAAATGTTTTGGACATGAGCAAATGAAGGATTAGAGAAATGTCAAATTCAAGTTGCTGCCTCAAGTCAACCAATAAATAAGAGCCAGACTTTTAGGCCTGATTTTTCTGACTTCAAAGCCCATGATTTTAGCTATTATGTATAGAGTTTTCCTTTTGATTCACAAATTATAAGTGTAGTCCAGGGTGAGTTGTTTTACAAATATGTATTATTAACAGGATCTGAATGTGGGTGGCCAGAGCAAATCCATCACCACCCAAGGGGAAAAACACAACAATTAAGGCCAGGTCTTGATGAAGGCCTTCTTGTTGGGCACATGCTCTTTTGGCTGCCAAATTTCACAATAGAATGCCAACATTAAATTGTCATTTAAAGATCTACTTAATTGGTAATTTGGAACAGTTACCACACAATCTCTATTAAAAGCTCAGTAATAAAAAAAAAAAAACCACACCAACAACAAAAGATGGAGGTTTATATGGCTTTCTGGAATGACATTTTTATTTAAACATTCCTCGGTGTCCTTTTATTCTGTTATTTTAATTTTTAGTGTCCTTTTAAAGACTTTAGAAAGACTTTTCTCTCTAGTCTTACCATCAACAATTGTCATGTTTCTCCAAAGATTAGAATTTGATTACTCTTAGCATTATCTGGGGATACACACACACAAACACACACACACACACACAGAGAGAGAGAGAGAGAGAGAGAGAAACCCAGTGTGAGAAAAAAAAAAAGAAAAAAAAAGAAAAATAACATGGGAGAAAATAGTATCTATATGGATTGGAAAGTTATAAAATAGGAGTTTGCTTTTGTTTGATTTTTTTTTTTAACAAAGAGGATTTCACTCTGAACTTCAGTGGGAACTAATTTATGTAATATAGGCTGACCTGGAATTCAGGGCAGTCTTCCTGTCTCAGCCTCTCTAGAGGCTAGTGTTGTGGGCATCAGCTGCATCTCCCAGCTAATATAGAATTTAAGGAACCTTCTTCAATTGTGCTCATTGCCTGTGTTTATAAAATGTTAATAGCACAAAAAACTCCAACCTTCTAATCTGCACTATTTTGTTACAGGTAACAAATGTCTACATAAATAAAGTTTGCTGGCTCAGTTCATTCTTGGTTCATTTTTCTATTTCCCAATAAGACAGCACCTATGAAGCCAGTCACATTGTTAAAGTATGTCATGGCCTAGATGTGTTAGCCTAAACATTGGATTCAAGAAATGAAGTTTTGGCTTTCTGTTCACTGACTACACAGAGCTGTAAATGCTTTCCGAGTCAGATCCTCAGAAACTCATTTGTGGATTGGCAAACCTTTTTTCATCCCAAATAAATGGGAAAGTGCTAACACTTGCACTAATGTCCCTTTTCTGCTACCATCTTTGAAATCAATTGGTATCATATTTAACTTTACCTTCTTTGAATTCTAAATATATTTATAAAATTACAATAGGGCTTGTCTATCAGCACAACTTTATTGGTCTGATCATACAACATATATGGTTATATTTTAAAAGTTCTTGAAATTCAATGTAAAATGCACTTCATTTTTTCTTACATCTGAATAATATTCCATAGTGTACATATATAATTTCTCACTATCTATTTATCTAGGGTTGATGGACATTAGAGTTGTTTCCATTTCCTCACTTTTATGAATAAAGCACCAATGACCATGGCTGAGTAAGTATTTGTGGAGTAAGATGTCGAGTCCTTTGGGCATATGCCAAGGAGTGGTGCACCTCTGTTATGTGGTAGATTTGTTTCCAGATATTTTAGGTTTGTTGTTGGTTTTTGTTTGCTAATTTTTGGTGATTCTCTGTGCTGATTTCCATAGAAGCTGTACCCATCAACAATCCCACCAACAGGCAATGAGAGCTCCCTTTCCCCCACCCCCCCTCCAGTGTGAGCGCTCATATATTTTGTTGATTTTTGCTATTCTGACTATGATAAAATGAATTTTCAAAGTTGTCATGATTTATATTTCCCGAATTATTAAAGACCATGAACAATTTTTGAAATATTTATTAGCCAGTTTTTTTCTTTGTTTGAGAACTTTCTGTTCAGCCCATATATAAAAGTAACATTATACAGACTAAGTGTGGTATATTTAGGAATATATATGCATACTATACATATATATGTGCATATAAGAAAAATTTATGAAAATGGAGGCTATGAATTTTTATTCTTCGATAATCTTATGATTCATATAAAAAATTGTAGTTGCCTTTACCCTCATTTCCTACTCCCACTGACCTTTCTCTATATATATAAGCCTTCATGTTCCTAATAAAAGTTCTTCCGTCTCAAATCTTATTTTCCCATTTCTGAGATTATGATGTAATAACATAATTTATCACTTCCTTTCCTTCCTTCAAACAATCTCATATATTCTGCCTTTTCTTATTCAATTTCATAGCCTTATATCAAGCCAATAGAACAGTCAGAACCCAATGAAAAGTGAATTTAATACTAAAACCTCTCGAATGTCAACTGTTGTCATTGTTCAAGTATTGTTTGGGCAACCATGGTTTGTAAGATTTCATTGGTGTAGCTTCCATTTCATAAACTCTCTCAGGATCCCACCAGATGAAGATCCACAGCCAATTAACACTGAGAGAGGAGAGAGAGAGAGAGAGAGAGAGAGAGAGAGAGAGAGAGAGAGAGTTAGTCTTACCCAGAGATGAGTCCCCTGAATAATTATTCAATACTACATGGTCAGCCATATAAATATATAAATATATACATACATACAGGAAACAGTTAATAGAATCAGAATATTTTATTTATACCTTTTTTTCATTTATATGTATATCTAACAGCAATGGTTAAAGAATAAGAATCTGAATTTGGAAGGGAAGAACTATGGAAATGGTAGCAGGGAGGAAGGAGGGGGGAAATTATATAATTACATATTACCTAAAATTTTAAAAATTAAAATAAAAACTATTTGATATGTAAACATGCAAAAAGGGAACATTAACATGTCACAAACACCTTGGAAGTCCCTGCCACAGCCAAAGCCAAAGGGAAAGCCTTGAAAGTGAAGTAGGCAGTGCTGAAAGGCATTCACAGCCTCAGAAAAGAAGCTGAGCTGGAAGTCACCCACCTTCCTGTGGCCGAAGACCTTGCAGATCAGGAAGCAGCACAAACACCCTCGAAAGAGCATGGCCAGCAGATAGAAGCTTGAGCACTGTGCCAGTCCCCCTGACCACTGAGTCAGCCATGAAGAAGGTAGAGGACAGCAGCAGCTCGTTGAGGATGTCAAGGCCAGCAAGCACCAGATCAAAAGGACCGTGAAGAAACTCGGGGACACTGATGTGGCCACATTCAACACCCTGATGAGGTCTGATAGGGAGAAAAAGGTTTTAGTTAGAATGGTTCTTATGAATAAAACTCTGTGGCAATATTTTTTTTTCTTTGCAGAGTTGAAAATTGAACCTAGGCCCTCACAAGTAGTAATCTGAGAGTATTTTGAAAGGAAATGAACTTATCAATAGTGGGATAGAGTGATTTTTTTAATAAATTTATCTTTGCTCGTAGATTTCATTGCTATATTTCTGGTTAAAGCCCCTATCAATACTAAGAGAACTAAGAGAATACAAATACACACACACACACACACACACACACACACACACACACACACACCTGTCTGATATTAAAGTAGCTCTTTTGGTACATTTACATACAAACCATTCTCATTATGCAAAATTATATATCTTTTAAACTTTTATTAGGTAGGTGTGTGTGTGTGTGTGTGTGTGTGTGTGTGTGTGTGTGTGTGTGTGTATGCATGCCACAATATGCATGTGAAGATCAGAGAGACAGCTTGTAAGAGTTTGTTCTCTCCTACTATGTGGGTCCTAGATATCAAACTCAGGTCTTTAAGTTTGATGGCAAGCATCTTTATACACTGAGACACTTTACCCTCCACAAATTATAAAATTATATTTTTAAATAAAAAAGCAGATCATATTTGCAGCTGGAAACTGGTTTTGCTTTGTTTGGGTCAAAGTCTCACCAAGTTCTCCTGAAACTCACCATTCTCTGGTCTCTGTGTCCTTAGTGCTGGAATTTCAAATGTGCATCCCTATACCCATTCTGCTGTTTGAAACTCAAGTTGATTCCTTCTTAGGAGAGAAAGATTTAGCTCCTTTCCCATGATTTAAAAGGGTCTGTGTGACTCAATGTGCACCCATCTCTCCAGCCTAATTTCACTGAGCCTTTCTTCCTGATCTCCGCATTCCAAGCAATACCGACCTTGTTCTTTACTCCTCTGATATGCTATCACTCATTCGGCTTCAGGAGCTTTGCACACAGTGTCCCTGCAGCATGGAAAGATTCCTTCCTGTTCTTTTATCTGCTTAACACTTAGCCTTCAGATCTTAAGTTAAATGTCACTTACACCAAGATTTCAGATTAAATGGGGTTTCACTTCTATATTCTCTCAGGGTACCAATACACCCTTGAGCTGCAGAGAACATAAGTGTATTTCATATGCTTTTTAGACTCAATCTGTCTCTTCATTTAAACTGCAAATTCCCTGACAGCTGAAGATTGGCCATCTTGTTCAGAAACATAGGTCTTTAATGAAGTACATAGCAGATAATGACCACATAGTTTTAAGTTAAATCAACTTATAGTTAAGTTAAATATAAGGACAAAGTAACTAAAGTAAAAGGATGCAGTAAATGGTAATTAGACTATCAATGTACCTTGAGACAGAGACATCTGAAGGACTTTCCTAGTTATTCAACTGTCAGAAATTACAATAAAAGCATATTTGAAAGGGGATGAATATGAAGCTCACTCAGTATAAGCCTTGCCTTGGAAGCACAGAGCTGTAGGTGTGCCTTGCAAGATACCTATGGTATAGTTAGCTCTTACATAGAAGAAGCAGCAAATGGATGGAATTATTTGAAATCATGTAACTTTTATCATTATAATGCAATAAAACTTAAAAAAATAATCAAGATATCAATTCACCAGGGAGATATATAGTGGTAAATTTATGTATGACTAATGTTGAGGGATCTCCTTTTAGATTGTATTGGCATATATCAATTTCATAAAATAATTAGTTTCATCATGATAATATGCATATACATACATAATAGATAAATAAAAGATATATAAAGCTTTGGTCATATTTAAAAAAAATATCTTGAGTGAGGTAACTCAATCACAAAAGAACACACATGGCATCCACTCACTGATAAACGGATATTAACCCAAAAGCTCAGAATACCCAAGATACAATTACCAGACCACATGAAGTTCAAGAAGAAAGAGGACCAAAGTGTGGGTGCCTCAGTCCTTCTTAGAAGGGGGAACAAAATACTCATGTGAGGAGATACAGAGACAAAATGTGGAGCAGAGACTGAAGGAAAGGCCATCCAGAGACTGTCCCACCTGGGGATCCATCCCATATACAGACACCAAACCTAGATACTATTGTGGATGCCAAGAAGTGCTTGCTGACAGGAGCGTGATATAGCTGTCCCCTTAGAGGATCTGCCAGAGCCTGACAAATACAGAAGTAGAGGCTCACAGCCATCCATTGGACTGAGCACAGGCTCCCCAGTGGAGGAGTTAAAGGACTGAAGGAGCTGAAGGGTTTACAACCCCTTAGGACGAACAACACTATGAACTATCTTCAGAGCTCCCAGGGACTAAACCACCAACCAAAGAGTACACATGGTGGGACTCATGGCTCCAGCAGCATGTGTATAGCAGAGAATGGCCTTGTCAGGCATCAATGGGAGGAGAGGGCCTTGGCCCTGTGAAGGCTTGATGATCCAGTGTAGGGGAATGCCAGGGCCAGGGAAGCAGGAGTGGGTGGGAGAGCATCCTCACAAAAGCAGGAGGAGGGGGTATGGGATAGGGGGTTCCAGAGGGGAAACCGGGAAAGGGGATAACATATGAAATGTAAATAAAGAAAATATCCAATAAAAAAAAGAAAAAAGAAAGAAGAAGAAACCTGGGATTTAGGGTTTGTTAGACTTCAGCAGAGTTCCAATGTGAGTTAGTTCTCTAGTCACACGTACAGAAGTCTTCCTCCTTGCTGCCTTACTGCTCTACCCTGCATCCCTTTGCTGTAATGTGACTCCTGCCTCACCTCTTCTCCTCAATTACCCCAATCCATAAAACAAGGCTGATTTTTACTTTTGCTTCTCATTGCTTTGGGCATAAGCTTCTCATCTGCATGACTATATCAAAGTATTATTCTCAACCACTCAGAGACATGATGTCATCATGAATGGATTTTTAATTTTATGTTTTTATCCTGGCAGGGCAGTAGATTACATGTAATACCCGTGTCTCCTTCACAGTAAACACTTGACGGGGGGGGGGG
>JADRCD010147001.1:6393-19599 GCA_019843815.1 Montemys delectorum | reverse complement strand
GCACGCTCGCTCGCTCGCACGCACGCACGCACGCACGCACACCCCAAACTCTTGATAACTAGGGTGCTAAAATTTAGCAACTAATAATAAAAAATATTCGAGTCAAGAAGCTTGACAAATGAGGGACTATGTGGAAGAAAGTGTCTGGGAGAACACGTGATCTGAATTAATGACATAGTGTTACCACTGTGGAACAGGAAGGTGTATGTCCTTCCCCTTCACTGAAATTAAAAACTCTAAAAATATTTTATTTAAAATATAAATTACATGAGAAACTTCAGCAAATGCACAACATAACTCTGCCAGACTTGTCAGACAAAATTCTGAGTATTCAGTCCATTACCTTTCTGAGACCGATCAAAAGTTCTTAAGAGATTTATCAACTTCCTGAAGTTGTATTGTCAGAAAAGGAATATACTTAAAAAAATAGGAACGTCCAGTAGTATACCTTAGTACTAAAACTATTTTTAAAAAAAGGTCTAGAGAAAAGACAATCCCTCAAGACCATGAAACAAAATAACTTAGGCAGTCAGCAAGTAGAAAAAATGTCAATTCTGTTTCTGGTAAAGTGTTTACTTCAAAGAAACTTTTATATAGGCTGAGGCAAATATATATTCAAGAGTATAAACATTTTTTCCTTTGGATTACCTAAAAACAAACTTTAAAGTATATTTCAGATGACTAAAAATATAGCCAAATCTGTCACAACACGACATAAAAGGCAATGGACAATTATAGAATATTTTAAATTAACAGTAATAAGTCATCTACATCAAGCCTGCTCCCAAATAAAACCAAACAAAAGCACAACAATCCCGTAGTGTACCAAATGTGTATTTCAAATTACTGTATGCAATCTAACAAAAATTTGGTCATAATTTACCAGATATACATAAATGATTTAAGTAATAAAGGAAATTGTTTCAAGATAAGGTCATATCTCAAGTAAACTAAAGCACATTAAGAATGTAAAGCCAGGTCCAGTTTCTGTGCAATAAGTGAGCTACTGTCTAGTAAAGCAGATTCAGGTGATCTTTTTAAATATATATATTTGCTCTTCAATATATATTTATATATAGACAGATCTACCAATTGTAAACTATGGTTTATTTTAAAGGAAGAGGGTAGATGGGATGAAAGAAATCTTTATACTATACTTACATATTCACAAAGTGGAACATTTTACGTTTAAAATACTTTTCATTCATAATATCTCTGCCCAACTATGTCTACTTTGGACTTTACTAGAATTACATTTCACTTATTTGTTTCAAACACAGAATAAGGTGTTCTCTTCATTTCAAACAAAACTGCTCTTCTGCCACCCAGGGGATGCAGAGACTTACCACCCAGGTCAGAGGGCAATGGGTGGGCCTCACTATGTGACACGAGTATCTCATCTCTGAATTTATCCACGCAGGAAATCACTGTTCACTATCAAACCATCATTCTACTGAAATCAGAGGCAATGATGTCTCTTTAAAAAAGAAAGTCAACTCTTCAACTTTGGCCAGATGTCTGGAGCACCAGCAGACTGTACCTGTCAAAGCAGCTCTGTGGTTTCTTCAACACAACTGTCATAATTTAGTTACTTGATATAATAGGAAAATATATTCAATTTGTATTTAAAAGAAAGTTGAAAATATGATGTCTCTGTTTTTTATATATATAATATGCTCCTGATACACGCACGTCACGTTAGCACGTCAAAAAGCTGCTGCACTGCCTGCTCAGTCACCTGGCTACATAAACCTAACAATTTCAACTCTGATCCTGTAGAAGTTAGGCAACGCAACAATAAGGGACCTCAACATTTTACTTGTAGCATTTTTGTAGACTGTTGAATCCTGGAGACTATAAAGATTTCATCGAGGCGTGGTGACTTTAAGGAAGGGGAAATATATTATCAGCCACAATTTAAAAACACTCAACATCCCGGTAAGTAGGAAACAAAAAAGAGAATGCACATTTTGTGTTCATTTTAATGATAAAAAAAAAGGGCACAGGAGAAAAACCTGATATTTCACTTATATTGCATAACAAGCTAACCAAACTGGACATGGAGGATGAATTATAAAACAAATCATTTTATATATTTTTCTATGACTATTCTTCAATTAGATTTCTGTATTTCAAATAAGGCTGAGGTATAGTACACTGGCAAAAATATAAGAGGCAAACAAGAATAGTGCCAAAGTAACAGATACCCAAAACCAAAACCCATGTCAGAAAACATCATATAGTAACCATTTATCAGATTAGAGCAGCAGGAGAAAGTTACTTCTAAGTCATAATCATTTTAGTGGTGTTTGTCAGCTTCACCATGGTAACTTCATAACATCATTCTTCATTTGTGAAGTAGTAAAATTCATGTCAAAAAAGGAAGGGAGGGCGGGGAGTCAGTTAGTTCATTCCAATAAATTACCTCTCCAGTTCTTATGAACATGCCTATCAGCACAAAATTAAGAAATAATATCTAAGACTAGAAGAGACTTGGTTTAAGTTACGAAGCAAATAAAATGAAAAAAAAATACAAGAAAATAGAACCAATGGGGTTGAAAAAGCCCCTCACTGAAAATCTGTATTAAAAAAAATAAAATTAATAAAATAAAAATAGAAACAAAACTCTACTAGTACAAACTAGCCTGAGTGGTTTGATTGACAGAGTGATTGGGTCAACTGTCACTGTACTTCCATAAATGGATTTTCTTCATTCATGTTAAAGTGGCACATGAATGTAAACAAGCTCTATAAAGGACAAGTACTATATTTTCATACAACCCAAATAGTTAACTGTATATCCTATAAATAAAAAATATTTTACTTTGATAACTGACTGAAATATGTGAGGACTCCATGTATCCAACCACATGGTTGTTTGCTGTATAGTCCTGTGCAAATATAAAAAATTTTTTGCTATAAGGCTTTAACCCTACAGTTTTTCACAGCAACATATCTACCATCCAGCATGTACCATATTTTGCAAGCCTTCAAGTTCAACAATCCGAATTGTCAATTCATAGTATGTCCAATGCAGCATTCTTGAGGAATAGAGTAGGCCAGCTAATCATCCAGAGACATACATGCCTCCCGACTCATCCCATCGAGGTACATCGTTCTGATCTTGTCCGTCCTCAGCCAGCTCTTCATCGGGCTCGCCACCGTCGTTTTCCTCGTATTCTTCATCCCGAGGGAACTCCGTATCTTGTCCCTGATCTACAACTTCTTGTCCTCCTGGCTGTGATTTATCTACACAGTCCATACACACTCCGTAGCGTCGAGACCCGTGTTTTATTCCAACACTGGCTGCTAACATGAAGATCTTCTTACATACCATGCACTTGTATTTTTTATCCTTTTTATGCACCTAGTTGAAAGAGGAAAAACTCAATATGAGAGTAGTACAGATAAAGAATGCATTTAAGCCATTCAAATTAAGCCATACAGGCTGGCGGGATGGCTCAGCGGGTAAGAGCATGACTGCTCTTCCGAAGGTCCAGAGTTCAAATCCCAGCAACCACATGGTGGCTCACAACCACCCAGAATGAGATCTGACGCCCCCTTCTGGTGTGTCTGAAGACAGCTATAGTGTACTTATGTATAATAAATAAATCTGGGCTGGAGAGAGCAGGGATTGAGCGGGGGGAGTTGACCAGAGCAAGTGGGGCAGAGGTCCTAAAAATTCAATTCCCAACAACCACATGAAGGCTCACAACCACCTGTACAGCTACAGTGAACTCACATACATAAAATAAATAAATCTTAAAAAAAATAAAACAGAGCTGATAGAATGAATTAAAAAAAAAAAACTAATTTAAATTTGCAAGTAAAATGCTTTAAAATATCCCTGGCATAAAACACAGATCTCCATGATTGGCGGGGTTTCAGGTCACTTACCAGGGAATGTCTTTTTACATGTTCTCTTCTGGTAAACATCTTTCCACAAATTTCACACTTAAATGATCTTACTCCAGAATGAATGAGCAAGTGCCTTTTTAGTGTTCGTCTGTATTTGGCTACATAGTTACAATGAGGGCATTTTAACTTGTTCATGATTAGAGATGAGTCACCTTAAAGGGAAAAAAAAAATACTGATTAATATATTATTAAAGAGAAACCACCTATCAATACTATGTCTAACCATATAGGAATAGCAATTAACAACATAGCTTGGAAGTGTTTAATCATCGAATTTTAGAATTTTGTAGTTGTTTAGTTGACCAATACTTGCCATTTTCCCACGTTTCTTGTGTGGGCCAAGATTCTGGCAATAATCCATACTTGAAATCATTTGAAGCACCCGGTAGCAATCCGAATTTGAAGTCATTTGAAGTACTTGGTAGCAACCCATACTTGAAATCACTTGAAGTGCCAGGCATCAAACCATACTTGAAATCATGTGATGCTCCTAGTACAATTGAAAAGTGATTTTGAAGTAATGGTTGGGAAAAACTCTTAATTAGAGCCAGAGAAAATAAAATACAGTTATAAGAACAATAAATAAGCTATCTTACTATAAACGACACAAAGCTGCATGAGCTGGCTCACACCTGTATCCTAGCACTTGGGAGGCTGAATTCAGAGTCAGCTATGGCCACAAGGAAGCCCTAGTCTCAAAAAACTACCAAATTCCTTCCCATTCTGTCTTCCCTCCAAAACCTGAGCAAAAATATGAGGTCCTAGATTCAATCTCCACACTGCGAACTTAATGAAAATAAAAAATAAAAGCCACAGAGAACAGCAATACCAGCCTAGGCTATAGTAACAGAACCAGCACACAGTCAGGGAAGGATTACCTCTTTCTAACTTAATCCTACTTAAAATAGCTGTATAATTTATTGAGTGAAAGATTCTTTTCTGTATAAGGATATATAGATTATATACACAGACATATCTATATATAGATATGTACATATATCTTTAGTTTTTGCCACTTGATCCAATCAACCATCAATTCACGTGTGTGGCTTCTTTGTCAGTGGCTGCCACTGTTTCCCAGTTTTCACTCAGCCTCAGCAATTCCATTTTTTACTGATTTGAGACAAGGCCTTCCTTATGAAGTCCAGGCTGGCCTTGAACTTGGGACCCCCTGCCTCACCACCCACCCACCTGTACCACCACATCTCCCACGGATTCTTTTTTAAAACAATAAAATCCCAATACTGGGAAGCTGAGACAAAGTCAGACTAGGAAGAGTTTAAGATCCTGTTTCAAAAAACCCGGTACAAACCAAAACCAAGCTAATGCACGCCTACCAGGCTGCAAGGACCGAGAGCTTCCCCACCCTCTAACTCACAGCGAAAAGTTGGCACTTTCTATAACCAAACCCTTCTTTGCAACTGCCCCTTTGGGCTGCTCTGCTCCAATAATGAGGACCTGTGTGCTTTTTCCAGGCAGTAATAAGCTCCCACTGCAGGACACGTTGAACTCTCACTTGCCTGCAACATCCCTTTCCATGCACAGAACTTATATAGTAATGCAGGGAGTATCTCTAAAGTTCCATAATCTCAAATGCTCACAAATCTAGAATTTCTTTCTTTTCTTTTCTTTTTTTTTTTTTAAAGAATATCACGCCAGGCAGTGGTGGCGCACACCTTTAATCCCAGCACTTGGGGAGGCAGAAACAGGCACATTTCTGAGTTCAAGACCAGCCTGGACAGAGTGAGTTCCAGGACAGCCAAGGCTACACAGAGAAATCCTGTCTTGAAACAAACAAATATGAGATTTTTTTTTAAAAAAATGCACTGCATTACCACTATAATATTGTCTTGAATTTGGAATATATAGTTTTGGCTTGTTGTTGTTTAATTCAAGAAAGCCTTTTGGGTCTATAATCATAAGTACATTGATGTTAGCGGGATGAGACAGGGATGGGACAGTTATGGGACAGTTGTGGGACGGGCGTGGGAAGGGGGTGGGAAGGGGGTGGTGGCCTGTCAGTTTCCACTTTCACACTTCTTACCTGAGTTGGGGCTTTATGATTAAGTAATTAAGTAAAGTAACAGATTTATTACTAACAGGACATCAGACAGCAGGAC
Organism: Montemys delectorum; assembly: GCA_019843815.1. NCBI lineage: Eukaryota > Metazoa > Chordata > Mammalia > Rodentia > Muridae > Montemys > Montemys delectorum. Next base: position 13,561 of record JADRCD010147001.1, on the reverse strand, counting down.
ACTGTGCTTCTAATGTCCAAAATACACATGCCCTTTACTTATTTGTTGAATAAATATATTTAAGAAATACCTTGTATTTTTGATTTGTTCAAAATACTTCAAAAACTGACCTCAGAAACCATATTAAATCTGTTAATACACTCAAACGGCACTCACTACATACACGTGTGTGTATGTATGTGTGTGTGCATGTGTGTATATGTGTGTATGTGTTGTATGTGTGTGTATGTCTGTGTATGTGTGTATATGTGTGTGTGATATATTTAAAACTAATAAACTGACAATGAAGGAATTATATTTTAAAAAATACTTCAAATTCAATGTTTTTCTGCATACATCATTAATATGTAGTAAGCTGGTGGGATGGCTCAATGTAAAACTGCTTGCTGCCAAGTCTGATCATCTGACTGGGGTCGCTGGTACCCACAGGATAAGGAAAGTCAATTCCCAATTGTATTCTGATCTGAGTGCCAGAATATATACAGACAAAATAAATATTTCTTTTTCTAAACTTAAAGATACAGATAGCCTTCCTTCTTGGTAAGGAAGGCATGCATGCATACATACATACACACATACATACACACACACACACACACACACACACACACACACACACACACACAATGTGGTAATAAAAAACCTTTATGGAGATTTACTTTTTATGGGGTTTTAAAACAGATCTCTGTCCAATTCTATCAATCTATTTTATTTACAATAGTCATGTAGTTTTTGCCTTTATATTCAATGTTTCCCCAAAGTAAAACCACTTTAAATATCACTGTTTAGAATTTATCAACATTTTTCTTAAATTTATTTTTATGAGCCAGGCAGTGGTGGCGCACACCTTCAATCCCAGCACTAGGGAGGCAGAAGCAGGAGGATTTCTGAGTTCAAGGCCAGCCTGGTCTCTAGAGTGAGTTCCAGGACAGCCACTGCTACACAGAGAAAGCCTGTCTCAAAAAAACAAAACAAAACAACAAACAATAATTACTTTTATGATCAACTGTGCATGTGTGCATGTTTGTGTAGCATGAATGCAAGTGCTCCTAAAGGCCATGTGTCAGACACCACTTCCAAACAAAACCAAACCTACCAATTTCCATTTACCAAGTCATCCCAACCTTAACCAACCTCAGAATGGTCTCCAATTGGAAGCATTTACATACAACTAGCCGAGAATCTACAGTAGGCTCATTAGCACTCTACAATCTTCGGAACCTCTCGGATGAATTCTTGCCAAAAATCTTACTGTACCTACCAGCATCTCCGCCATCTTGACTACTGCACGCTTCAGCCAATAAATGTGTGTTCATGGTCCTATCAGCATCAGGCCCTGAGATCAGTGCACCGTCCAGATCTGGAAATGACACACAACAAGCTTATTTACAAACTGCCCCAGAACCATCCACCCAAGAACAGTACTTCCTTTCTGGCTCTAAGAGGCCTTCTAACCCACCGCAGGCTGAGCGCGGAAACTCTAGGTGACCATAATATACTTTACTCATCTTTGGTTTCTCACTGTCTAATAAACTCAATGACCAGTAGTTCTGTATAAACAAATGGAAGACTGCATGTACCCCATGTACGCAAGAGTATGAGCTTGCAGAGCCCAGTCTGTCCTTCCAGCATGGGTTCCAGGACTTGGCGTGCCAGGCCTGTGGAACAGACCATTTTACAAGTCATCTCACCAGCCATGATATTTCTGACTTGGTGACAATTGTGAAATCACATGCTAATATGTGAAAATAAATTAAACACTTTTATTTGAAATGTTGTGTGTGGTGCTGCGGACTGAACCCTGAGCTCTGAAGGTCCTAAACAGTCTATAGCCTAGGTAAGCATTGTAACCGCCCCTTATCATTAGTTGACAGACATATATACCCAAAACAGTTTTGCCAGAATGCATGTGTGTGGCATGTGAATGGTTGTGAGCTGCTATGTGAGTGTTAGGGATCAAACCTGGGTCCTCTGAGGAGGAGCCATCTTCTTAGCACAATTTGAATTTGTAACCCACGATAAAAACAGCTTTCAACCACACAAACATGTCCAACTGGTTAGGAATGGTCTTTGAAGAATCAAGGTGTCAGGTGCTAAGCCTAGTTTTGTGAACTGGCTATGTGACTGTATGCCTTGTTAGCTCATTTATATTCATATATTAAAGATCTGATATAGGAATTTTAGTTTAATAACAAAATGTTATAATCATGGTGAGCCTGACTGGCTATCAGCTGTCATTGCATGTAATATGAACTACAGGTGCTAAAAAGCAGGATGGAGTTGTTCTCTTACTAGTTCAAAAACAGACCTAGTTAAAATTTCAGGTGGAGATTTAACAAAAGCAGTTATTATTGTTGTAGTTGGCTAAGAGTTGATTTGATCTACTGTACAGACCTAGAGAGGCAGTATTTCTATTAAAGCCATGACGATGAGGTGTACTTTTCACTGTTATCAATAATCACTGTTATCAACTGTAAATCCACTTAATTCTGACTTCATTCATTCCTCTCATGCTAATGAGCTCTTATCTCCTAGCTTGCCAGATATAGTCAATAATATACGGTCTTCAATAATAAAGATCTTTCTGAAACACAAATCTTTAATTTTTCAATGGTTTATTATAACTTTTAGTATGATTTAAGCTTTTTAGTTTAGCCTGACCTTACTATTCAGGTTCCTGCTTCTAACCCTAGGATGGTGCCCACCACACTAATTCCCTCCTCTACTCAACTGAGTTAAGTATCTGAAAACATTTTAAATTCTGTCCTTTGTGAACTCTCTCCTTCCCTCAAGACATCTTTGGCATGATCATCCTTGACTGCTCTGGATCCCCTAACAGAAACACAAACAACTTTTCTGTAAAGAAGTAGACATTTAACTGAAAAGGTATTTATAGTGTGTAAATAAACTTCCATGTATTCATTCACACAATGTGATGTGATACAGAGCATTCTGCTGTACAATTATAAAACCCCAATCACTTAAACACTAAGGAACTAGTAGCACCTCTTGACTGAGAAACAGTGATACAAAACAGTGGTTGAGGGTCATGGCGAGAACTCCATACTTTGTTTTTTAAAAGGATCAAGTGGTCTAGATAAGAAACAGCTCTTTTATTTGAATTCTAAAAATCTACTTCACGCTGTCATGAATAAAAGGACTCTAAGAGGAGACACAGAGACCAACTGCAAAGCAATCCTACGCTCCAGGCTGTGCATTTGCTGCCCAATGCTTGCTCTTTGCTGGGGGTAAAGTGCAGAAAAGAGAGGACTGGGCAGGTGGAAAGCAGTTCTTAGGAAGCCCACCTAAGGGCTGATGTGATACAGTAAAGTGCAGCAAGCACAAGGCTTGCCGGGAGAGTCAGCACTGTGGGAGGAAGCCAGGTCATCTTCCTATGGCGGCAGAGGAAACGCAGGGCGGGGCAAAGGGCTCAAAGTGACGATTAGTCCAGAGCACGGAGTCTAACACACCTAAGAAGGCAGAGGAAACACGGGGCGGGGCAAAGGGCTCAAAGTGACGATTAGTCCAGAGTCTAACACACCTAAGAAGGATGGTGTTAGGAGGTTAAAAGGACAGGCTTGCTTCTACCTGGCACTGAATCCCCTAACAGGCCATTCTGCTCTCTTAATGTATTGGGTTTTAAAGACCATATACAAGCACTAATAGGAACCTTCATCAAAAGGCTTAGCCCATGCAGTAACCTGCATTGTAATAAGCGAACTAAGCCAACCAAATAATTCTAACGAAAAGTTTAAAACTGACTTTCTGTGGGGACTATTTTTTTTAAATGTTCAAGTTAAATAAATGCCACCTAACGTAAACAACTATTATTCCACAAGAACAGAAACTTAATAAATAAGACTATAGATCTGGTGCTTGGGCTGGAAACAAAAATGGTCTGAGTTATCAAATAATGATAAACAATACCAGGGGAGCAAAGAATAAGAGCCTTGAAAATGCCAAGTATATAAAAGGACCCTAGAATTATTTACCCCGTTCACAAACTATCTAGAATGCTCCTGGGATAATACTTAGAAAGTTAACAGGGCAAGGTTAACAGGAAAGAAGAATGGCTTGTGATGGGAATAAAAGAATGGGGGAATGTTTTCAGAAATTTGACTGTAAGAGGAAAGAGAAAGAAACAATAAATAAGAAACTAACCCTCTTTAAATGACACCAGAAGTCCCTAAAGTTGTTACAGGTACTGACATATGAGTATTCAGCAGAGCAGACTCATGCCAGTAATCCCGACCCCTGGGAAATGGAGACAGGAAGGCTCATGTGAGTTTGTGCAATGCCAGCACCTACATGGAATGCAGAGTGTGTTGATCCTGAATCCTAGCACTGTTCAAGCACAGAGAGATCACTTGGGATTGCTAGGAAGTTCAGTGACAGATCCTGTATCTCAAGGGAATACGGTGGCAAAGGGAAGAGCAGGATCTACAATATCCTCCTCAGGTATGTGTAACCCCCCCAACACACACACACACACACAAACACACACTGTACAGAGATCTAAAACCAGACCTCAGGTACATTTTAAGAATGTTAGTATGTTTTCTCTATAGGATGCAACAGTGGGACTCGAGATAACTAGCCATAGTAACAGGAAATTCAAGTGCCTCACTCTTCACAAACTCCTTGAGAGCAGGGTCTGTAATATTTTCCCAATATTTATTATATAATGCTCAACAAATAAAAAGGCTTTTGAAGTATTATTACACTAGGTAGAATACTTTTGCAATCCAATAGTAGCTCTGATCACACAGAGCTGCGGCATTAATTGCTAGGATTAAAAGCTGTACCACCATGCCCAGCTGGAAGTCATTATTCTTAAAGGTTCAGGCAACCTTTTATCATAATTCTGTCAAGATGGTTTGTAATACACGCTTATTCTGTTCCTGAATTATTCTACTACAGTGATTTGCATTCTTCAACCAACTGGCTTTTTGGTTCTTTTTTTTGAGGGGGGGGGTCCACTGACTAGGCTGTCCTCATTCATGATCTATATATATCAACTAGTTCTTTAAATGAGGCACTTCCTATCCTATTCTAAAGTATTACAAATTTTATTGTGTGAGGTTGGGGATCTGTGAGGTTGGGGATCAGTGGAGAACACCTGCCTACCATGCATGAGCCACTGAATTAAATGCCCATCATTGCAGAAAAATGAATATCCAAGGGTGATCTTAATCCTACAGATACTAGGTACAAAATTCCTCATCAAAATCAAGTGCATTGTTTCCCTTCATAACTATGGCATAGTTACTAAGGAATTACTCGTGAAGGAAGCAAGTACTTCGTTTGTTCTTCATTCCAAAACTAAATCTCACTAGGCCAGTTTTCCAGCTGATAATAGGCTTTCACAAGTATGTAGCTTTACTTAGGAATAGACTTGTTAGGGAAGTAACAGTAACTCTTGGGCTGGAAATTTAACACTGGCAGCACTACCTTCAAAGGACCTACATTTGATTCCCAGCATCCACATAGTGGCTCAAACTGTCAAAACTCCAGTTCTAGGGGATCTGGCATCCACGCTTCCATCTGCACCAGACAAGCAAGTTATACAGATACACATGTAGGCAAAACACCTATATGCATTTAAAAACCACCACCAACAACAACAAGGTTAACTCTAGGTCATCATTCTCTCTAAAATTAAAATTAGAAACAAACTCTTAACATACTTGACTTGCAGGATACTCAACACAACCCTAATAAATCCCCCCGTCCCTGGTAAAGATTTCTATGTTTTTTCAACTTGGCAAAATAAAAAACAAAAACAACCCAGTAAGACTTTTTTGAAGACCTACTAATATTCTTTCCAGCAGGATGGTCAGCATATACTTATGATTCATATGGTTTGAGGGCTGGGTGCTGCTTTAACAAAATCTCCACTGAGTTTACCAATGAAGACTCAGGAGCCAGGTGCTGGGGTAAAAATCCTGCTAAGCTCATCGAGGCAGAGAAAGCGCCTATCCAGCTGACCTCCTTCCTCAGAGCTACCTCATTTTATCAGAAATGCCCCCTCTCAAAAAACCTCCTTCCAACTTCCTCCCTCTACTTCCTATGCCATCTCTACCCAGAGTCCTCTTCACTCCTCCTTACTATGGCTGCTGTTGTTAATAATCCTGCACTCACTGGGCAGTGGTGGCGCACGCCTTTAATCCCAGCACTTGGGAGGCAGAGGCAGGAGGATTTCTGAGTTCGAGGCCAGCCTGGTCTACAGAGTGAGTCCAGGACAGCCAGGGCTATACAGAGAAACCCTGTCTCGAAAAACCTTAAAAATAAATAAATAAATAAATAAATAAATAAATAAAATAATCCTATGCTCACATGGCTCTTGACCTCTGGCTGACTTTATTTACAATATTCAAGCAGAAGGCTTTTGGATTGATTAAAGGTGTGTACTAAGGCTGAGCCATACTTCAACTAAAAGATTTTTTCAGTAAATAGCACAATCTCAGGGTTTACAGTGTGATCAAGCATCCTGCAACACTGAGTCTAAGAATCAAGTTGAAGCCAACTAAGCTCCATGAGTTGCTGCCTCCTCCTTCACCAACCCCCTAAAGGAGGTGAAGGGGTATGTTGTGAGATAGCTTCACAGGTAAGGGCATCTACCCCCAAACCTATGAGGACCCAAAATACGCCTCTAAGGAGATGACTAATTCCAACAAGTCATCCTCTAACCCCCAAATGAGCAACCCACCTCCACACACATACACAATACAGATGGGACAAGTTCATAATCCCAGCCAATCAGGAAACTTGGTGGGAAAATGGCCGAGTTCAAGGCCAGTCTGGGCATTTTAGTAAAACTGTCTTAAAAATATTTACCACAAAACTGCACTGTGAAACCATAAGTGAAATGATACAACTAAATGAAATACTAAGTTATAAAACATTATGAAACAAGGTACTACCATCAAATCAGAGTTAATCCTAGTACCAAGGTCACAGCACAGAAAAAGGACGTTAGGAATCATTCTGGAGCCTGTGTGTGACAGTGTCTTGGGAGGCCGGGGGCGGGGGGGGGGTGTTGGAGAAAGGTCCCCTGACATTGCTTGGGGTCCCTAGTATTCGCTATTTCTTTCCCTCTTTTTTCTACCCATCTATCTATCTATCTATCTATCTATCTATCTATCTATCTATCTATCTATCTATCTAT
>JADRCD010147000.1:13490-24372 GCA_019843815.1 Montemys delectorum | reverse complement strand
CCCCCTAGTTTGTGGTTTTTCCCTTTAAATACCCCTTGTTCCTTGTGCTCGAGTTCGAACTCCACTAGCCTGTTAGGCTACGAGTTCGATCCCAGATCTGGCTTCCCCTGAATAAACCTCGTGTGATTGCAACAAGATCGGTCTCTCGTGAGTTATTGGGTGGTCATGTTGTTCCGAGACTTGAGTGAGGGTCTCCCCAACTCTGGGGGGTCTTTCAATAGATACATGTAGAGAGCCGCGGTGAGCGGTGATAGCCAGCAGATGGCGCTGACATCTGGTGCTCTCCCAAGTTTACAGGTGAATTGCGCAGGTGCTAGCAGAATTCGCACGAAGTCACAGCCCGTCCCGGGGCGTAATGTGCACCTGAGTAAGCAGCCAATCAGAAATGTACATGCCGCTCCAGGGTATATTTAAGCAGCGCCTTTTCAGGGCTTGGGGTCACCCTCTTGAAGATGTAATAAACGGTTGCTGCAAAAGGATCCTGGTGTCCGCGTGCTTTCTTGTTGGCGAGACGACTTGCGCGGATTACAGATACATACATCAATACATAGAAATAATGACCTGAGAACTTTTCCAAGGTCATGGTTATAGCTAGACTACTCTAACTTGTATGTGGCCAGCAGCTTCCACACATCTAACACACTCAGTTGCATTTCAATCCCTTTATTGTCATTTTTCTCAGATCTCCCACTGAAATCCATGGCATGTGACAGCCTTCCTTTTTTCTTACTTTATATACAGGTTCTCTGTGCACCAGTGGAGTAAAATCATCCATAAATGTAATATTTAAACAACAAAAACAGATACTACAAGGTTTTGGGTGTGTTACCACAGAGATAATTGAGACATCTTCCAGTACACCTCACCTTTAAACAACCTGTTTCTTCCCAATACTGCATCTCTCTCTTTCTCTCTCTCTCTCTCTCTCTCTCTCTCTCTCTCTCTCTCACACACACACACACACACACACACACACACACACACACACACCCATCTTACATTGTGCCTTCTTCTCACCTCTCGCTCCTAACCCAGATGTTTCCAGCCTGACCTAAGTGCCACATTTTATGAGACTTCAGATATGGAATAGTTCAATGCTGTTCACTACTTATTCCCACTCCTCTTTTCCCTCAGTCATTTGCCCAGATGTTACTACTCAGGAAAGCCCTTACTGACTATCCAGTTCCCAAAAGGGAGGTCATGTCTTCCTCAGTAGTCATGGGGTGGTTGTGGAGGGTGACAGCAGCAGCCTGGACATTCTGAGTAACACAACCACGAATGCAATGAGTAGACACATTGTGTAGGTAGCAGAGATCTTCAACTGCAACCCCAGGGGGACTCCCTCTGGGTTGCCTGGCAAGGAACTGGGAAGGGTGGTTGCTTCTCTCCCTGTGGGAGAATTAGCCAGCGTGCCCAGGTGCTAAGAAGCTGACCTTCCCAGCTGACACCCACACAGAAAATATCTGTTCTCTGTATTCCAACCTGTTCTCTTCTTTCTCTAAGAAATGAAGAAAATATAGACTGCTGCAAGAGACCAGGCTGTGTCCATTACCCATGAGTTGCATAAATGACTCTGGTATTTTCTAATGGTGGAGACAGAGGCCCAGAGTGGAAAAACCTGTTAGAGAACATTACATTGAGGTGGTAGTCAGTAGAAATAAGTAAATATTCAGTTCCTTAAGGGGGTAGGACCTAACTTCTCATTGGATCAGAAGGTAGAAACAGGTGAAGTAGGGCAGGGACTCCAAAGTAGCAATTCCCAAATATCCTTGAAGGACGCCAGTATACCAGAAGAGCTGCTGATCCCGGTTTCTTTCTATCTCCTGAGCGCCTCCCCCTAAAGGCTGTACTGCCTTAGTGACTGAACGTGGGTAAAGTGAGAGAGCACTGGACATCTGGGTGTGCCAACTGGAGACACCTAGACACCTGGGTGTGCCAACTGGACTGACCAGTTCATCTCTGTTCCTATACCTCACCCCAGTTTCTGCAATAAGTCTTCTATAATCGCAGACTAATGGTACCCCATTTCCTGAGTAACCTTCTGCTACACAGAAGCTCTGGGTCATCTCTTTCTTTTAAGCTTTCATCTATCGATCTGTAAGAAATGTCTCTAAAGCCCACCCTGTGTGTTCCTTGAATTTCATTCTTCAGTGTATTGGGACGACAACTTTGACGGTGGTTGTGTTTCTGGGACCACTCCCTCCGCTGTCTGAGAAAGTGTCCATCCTTCTTAAAGAAGACCATATCATTTCTAATCATTTGATCACATTTGAGCTCGTCTTCTCAAATATTTCATAATGAAAACAGCAAGCCAACAGTCATATCTGGAACTTTCTATCTTTTGTAATGCCCCCTGTCTTTTGGTCTACTCTTTTCCCACTATCTTGCTCATCTCTTTTTTATTGCTAATTATCTTTGTTCTGGTTATCCTATCTTGTCTTGTCTAGTCTTGTCTTGTTTGAGACAGGATCTCTTTACATAGCCCTGGCTAGCTAGAACTCACTATATAGACCAAGTTGGCCTTGAACTGAACAGAGATCCACCTGCCTCTGTATCCGAAACCCTAGCATTAAAGGTATGCACCAGCAATGCTCCAGAGTTGGTAACTACAGTTTAAAGGAGCAATTCTAAAAAGTATCCTTCTTGTTTCTACATTAGATAGTATTGAAATATGTAGAGGCCCTACACTGAGTAATCAGAGTTTCAAGGCTAAAACCCCCTCCCTGGCAGCCATAACAGGCCAGGTTTAGTCATCTGTCTTCATATACCAGAGAGGTGAGAGATGATTTAAAAATCCAGAGAGATTAAATCAAAGTGATCACATAAGGAAGAACAGGGAAGAGAACCCTGTGACCCTAAGTCTGTCTTCAGGTTACTAACAAATCCAGTCATTATTGTCTTTAAAATGCAGTATAAAAGATATTAACATGGCTTTACATTGTATTATAGCAATGGTTCTCAACCTTCCTAATGTTGTGATCCTTGGAATACAATTCATCCTGTTATGGTGACCCCCAACCATAAAGTTACTTTTGTTGCTATCTCACAACTGTAATTTTGCTACTGTTAGGAATCATAATGTAAATACTTATGTGTTTTCCAGTGGTCTTAGGCAACCCCTGGGAAAAGGTCATTTCATCTCCAGATTGAGAACAGTTATATTATAATCTAAATGGTCCAGAGGTCATATAAAGTATGTGAAGGATGCAAAGAAGTCGTAGGTTTGCAGTACTACTGTATTTTATATAAAAGATTTGAGCATCCATGGACTGTGGCTTCTGTGTCAGGCTTGGAACCCAACCTCTAAGAATACCAATGGTCTACTGTACACACTCCCACAAACTGCTTGGATCTCTTGTATTGTCTCTGTGTTTCTACCCTACTCCAATAACAAAGTATATAATGAATAAAAGGAAGAAACATTAAAATGGCATTTTCTCAAACTTGAGAAACAGTCATTTCCAAAAGGTAGTAGAGTTAGTCACTGGAGGAGTTTTTCCCAAAGAGAAGACAGCAAAGGTAGGTCTCTTAGCTGTACAAACCTACAAGGCATGTTACATCTTCAGATTCAGTTTTGTCTTCTGTGGAAGTGATAGCAATAGCTCATGAGCTCATGGTAAAGTCTGAGAGAGACCTGTTCTTAGACCAGTCTCTGTTACTCTACAGGAGACTACAAATGTATCATTGTGTATGAATTGCAACTCTTTATGTTTGTTTCAGAGCTGATGTAAGTTGTAGAGGGTTAGAGTGATTATTACAAGCCTGTGGTGTTATTCTTGGTTTTTAATTGACTACATCTGAAAGTAAAAACTCAAGCAGCTGGACAGTTTTTTTGAAGTGGACATGGATGAAAGACTAAGGTATATTCATGAAGGAATGCTTGGCTAAAGCAGACACCAGAGAAAGGATGTTTTGTTAAAGTAAGCATGTGAAAGGACATGTGATGAAGGATGTTTTTGTTAACAATACATCAATATTGGCCTGCCTTATACTTTATAGTTGAGTTATATTTGTCAGAACTCTACAGAGAGAAATGTACCAAGAAACTTTTGGTGGTGTGTTATAGTGTTTTGTTGTTTTCGTGGACTTGAGCTGATTGGCAGAGTGATGTCAGTTGAGACAGACGTATGTGTTGAGGCAAGACACATGTTGAGGCAAGACCTATGAAGGACACCTGACCTTTGGAGGGCTTAAATAGGACCCATTGGACAGTGACAGAGGCTGACCTAGGCTTGTCTACAGAGCAAGCTGTACAAAGCTGGTGGGTCTTGCATCTTCGCTGATCTTCACTTCGCTGAGTGAGACACAGCCGAGAACTTCTCCTGGTGTTCCTCCTTGTCCCTCCTGCATGCTGAGGCCAGGATGTTCTTCCTAGCTTGTGCCACTGCTGCTGCTGCACCAATATTTCTGTGAAATGTTTACGAGTGAATTAAGCTGCCACTGCTAAACTGTAAACTGAACTGCCAATTTCCAGACAACACAGATGGGAGTTACTCCAAAGAAACCTTCTAAACAGGTTCACTTCCCTGTATCCTTTCTTTTCCACTACCCCTGGCAGGTGGTGAGTTAAAAGAGAGGTAAAACATTTAAGAGCCATCATGAAAAATATGTTTTGAAAAAAATGAAAGTTACATATTTCCCTTTCAGAGACCTCTCAATTACATTGACCCCTTGACTTCAGTGCAAATCAAGACAAGCAACTTTGAAGCAGAGTTGCATTTTATTAAGCAGAGAGAGTGGGCAGGGCTGAGACTGAAACTCAGTGGGTAAACTGCTTGCTTTGCAAACTACTGAACTGAACCCCCAGAATCCATATAAAAGAAAGTAGGCATGGAGGGAAAGAGAGCTGGGGAGGCAGAGATAGGAAGATCTTCTATTTGCCCAGCTTGAAGTTAACTAGAGACCCCATCAAAAATAAGGTTGCTACTAGGGAATGACACCCAAAGTCTTCTGGCCTGAATACACATGTGCACACAAATGTTGATATGCACATAAATAAGTAAATAAATAAATAAATGGTTGAATACATAAATTAATTAAGTAATTAAACAGAAGAATAAGGTAGACCAAGCATCACAGGTGTGGGCTTCTCTAGGGCAGTCTCACTTTATTGTCCATGGGTAACCGTTTATAGGACTTAGGAAGCTATGGGGGTTAAATTGGCCAGTTTCTAAGAGACTCCCTCTCCTCTGCCTCTTTGCCCCTTTCAATAAGTATGATTTGGGGTTAGGTCTGAGGGTGCCTTGGATAGGATCATAGGCTGATAAGGTAAAGCCATAGATCATAAAGTTTGCACAAAGGATTAAGAAATGTCTTTTAATATAAGTGGAGTTTCTGGTAAGATTGCTAGGAAAAATGAAGGCCTATAGCTAAGAAACAAAAAATAAAGACCATTTGTGATTTCGCCCTAACCAGGAGTCACTGTTATTTTAGCATCCTTGCTTGAACATTTCTATGTGCAAAGAAAACAATGTTTCCACGTTGGCAACTTTCACAAGTGTTGATTGTGTTGCAATTCTTGACTTTCAGCCCATGAGAGGCTTCAACCAGACTGGAGTACCTAGCCCTTTTCCCTTCCCATAACTTTTCCTGCCATACTTCCTGGCCTCATCTAGAAAGAGGACAGATCACAGGCGGTAGCTGCTTCCCTGTGTGTTTTCAACAAGAAAGGATGCAATTCACTGGTGCCCTTAGAAATGGGAGCACTCATCTCTCTCTGCTCCTAGCCTGTGGACATAAGATGACCAGCAGCTTTGAATGCCTGTAGCCATCTCTTCCCAACTATGATGAACTGCACTTCAGATCTATAAACCAAAATGAACCCTCTTCCCTTAAGTTGCTCTTTCAAGCATTTTGTCATAGCAACAAGACAAGCAACTTACACACATTTGCTGGGAAATTTGTTATGTAGTAATAGCTAACTCAGGAAAAAGTCTGTCGACTTAGCCATTTATGCTAAACCACCAGCATTTGTGAATTAATGATCCTGTTTAATAGACAATACTTAGATTTTTTTCAAACCAGCAGAGACATATAATATAGAGTATACAAAAATAGATCAAGTAATAATCAGAATACTGCTAGAAGCTGGGAAGTGGTGGCACATGCCTTTAATCCCAGCACTTGGGAGGCAGAGGCAGGGTGACCTCTAAATTCGAGGCCAGCCTGGTCTACAGAGTGAGTTCCAGGACAGCCAGGGCTACATAGAGAATCCCTGTCTCATAAATAAATAAATAAATAAATAAATAAATAAAATAAACAAAAAAAAACCCAGAATATTGTTAGAACATGGATTTTGAAAGTCTTCAAAAACCAATGAGTTGAGGACTTAGTGCCCACCCTTTAATGCTACTGGGAAAATAGAACCTGTAGAAAGCAGAGTCTAGTGGGAGGACACTAACTTATTGGAGTGTCTGTCAGGATGCCAGGCAACTGTCTCTCTCGTTCTCTCTTTGCCTCTCAGCTGACATAAGATGAGTAGTCGCCCACCCTTATAGGCAACTTCACCACAGTCCCCAAAACAATGGAGCAAGCCAGCCACGCCCACACCAAAACAACCAAAGCAACCCTTTCTTCTTTTTATAAGTTGATTTCCTCAGAGACTTGGCTATGGTAACAAAAAGCTAACGAGTAGGCAGAGGGGGAAGCCGAGGGGGAAAGAATCCAAAAGTTGTCTCTTTTCTCTCACTGAGAGCTCTTCATTAAAGGCTCCAGCTACATCTTTCAATAGATAAATAATAAAGACTTTAATTAGGAAAATGATCATGGGACAAATATTAAAATGAATGGGAAGGTAGTTCGCATCTCTGAAAGCATTTTTTTGTACGGCATCTTTTCATACAGAGGAGACCGTCCTTATTTCCAGAATTAAGAGATTTGTGTACTGCTTATAAGAACAGCACCTATGTAAACACTGTGTCGTACTCTTAAGATCTCTTAGCCCAAGAAAGCACATACTAAAGTTCTCATCCCTATATATAAACATTGCCCACCTACCCTTTTTCAGAAAAAAAAAAAAAAGAAAAGCTAACTTGCTGTAAATTTCAAAGGATTCCTTCCTGGGATCCTATAGTAGCTGGGCAGCCTCTATCAGGCCTATTGTTGTTGTTGTTGTTGTTATCATTATTATCATTATCATTATTAAAATGGAATCCTGGCACTGAAGTGATGGCTCCCTGGTTAACAGCACAGCACCAACATTCAGTGAATCACAACTGCCTATAGATCTAGTTCGTGGAGACCCAATGTCCTCTTCTGGCTTCTAAAGGCATTGCAGGCATGCAGCACACAGATGCATCCAGGTAAAACACTGACATAGAAAATAAACCTTTTTAAAACTATAAAAGAAGGAATAATGGGGAAGATAAAGGTAGCATGCAATAAGTGTAAAAGGGGTATCTATTAGTACTTCAAATTTTTGTTTTAAATAGGTCATTCACATGTGAATGTGTTTGAGGGAAGTCAATGCTACAAAATGTGTTCGTTTGTGAAGGTTATTAACAAAACGAGTTCCTAAAAAGAATAACTAGTCAGTTACTAAGTCAGTAATGTAATGTAAATAAATGTAATAGTAATATAACAGGCTATTCATGAGATATGCGAAAGAACTCACAAAATTTAGCATCTTTACTCTGCCCTGTGTATTTAATTTGAAAGATCAGGCCACATGCTCATGTCCCGGGGGCTTGCATGTTGATAGTCTGGAAAGTGATTAGATCCTGAGGCTCTCACCTCAATAAAGTGTTAGTCCCCTGCTGGGTTTGTAAAATGGAATGACTGAGAAATGGTGAAAAGTAGAAGGTAGGATCCACCTAGAGGACATAAGTCAGTAGAGATAGATCCTGGGAAGATGTATCTAGTACCTTCCTCTTCCCTTATGCACTTCTCAGCTACCATGAAGCAAGAGAAGTAGCCTCCGCTACACACTACTGCCACCATACTCTTCTGTCTCAGCAGATATTCACACCCATGGAGCTAGAAAGTTCTAAAGCTATGGACACAGACCACTCTCTCCCCGCTTAAGCTGTCTCGAGTCTCTGTAAGTGGTGAGGAATCTAATGCTCCTAGCAGAGCTGTTGCATCGGAAGTTCAGATAGGATACAAAGGAGTCAGTCCTTCATATTTCTGGTCCTTGCACTTAGGTGGTTCAAAGGGTAGAATGCCTAAGCAAAGTATGTAAGTGGCCTCCAGGTGCTGCTGTCTTTATCATATTTGATGGCAACAGCAGCACTGACAATGATAACCCAGGAATCCAAGGTTACAAATAAATTATCCACATTGTAAGTATGAGAATGTGGATGAGACTCTAAGAATAAATAAATATTCTGGGCTACTTTAATTATATGAAGCAGCCTCTGCCTCAGTGGTTCTCAAACCCATGACCCGTTTGGGGGTTGTTGAATGACCTTTTCACAGCGATCACATATCAGATATCCTGCGTATCAGATAGTTGCACTATGATTCATAACAGTAGCAAAATTAGAGGTATGAAGCAGCAATGAAAATAATGTTGTGGTTCGGGTCACCACAACATGAAGAATTATATTAAAGGCCACAGCATGGGAAACACTGAGAAGCACTGCGGAGTTAGGAAAGAGGCAACGTGGCCTTGGGGGCGTGGTCAGACTCACCTGTAATGCCAGCAATTCAGAGACTGGGGCAGGAAGACTATAAATGCAATGCTGATGGAACAACCTCCCGCCTAAAAAAAAAAAAAAAAAAAAGCAGCAACAGCCCAAAACAAAAACAAAACACTAAAGGAAATCTCTTGTTAAGGAGAAAGCAACAACAACAAAAAAGCAAACAAACAAACTCCACCCCCAACGATAAGGTATGAAACACTAACTCTGATATTACTTCAAATTATTTTCTAATAATTCCAAAAACAATTCCAAATTGAACCACATTGCTCAAGGATACATGTACATAATAAGTTAACGAAGAAAAATAAATGTCAATTATTTCAGTAAAAATCCAGGTTATGAGAAAGAAGAACAGTATCTGAATTATTAGCATGCGGGGGAAAAAAAACTACCAAAAAAAAGCTTAGAAAATAAATACATGCAAATTTAGACACAAGAATGAAAAAATCTACTACTCTGAGGAAAGCTTTGTTCTGAATTATTTTTATTTGTAGAAAAGTTGCAAGGAGCACTCAAGAATTTCCTTATTTCCTTCACTAGGCTTTCAGCAACATTGATTTTTTTATAGCTGCATATAACTATCAAGAATAGGAAATAGATATTGATACAATATTAACAAAACTTCAGATATTTTTCCAAATTCTACAAATTCCACTAGTGTCCTTTGTTAGCTCTTAGATACGATTCAGAATATCACATGGAATTTCATTTTTGTTTTTATTTTGTCTTTTCCAACCTACAAGGGTTTGTCAATGGGTCTAATATTTTGAAGAGGCATCAGTTGGGGACTGAATGCAATTCCCTTTGTGCACTAACTGAATACTCAGCCATTCACTCATATCCTCAATCATGATCAGTCATTTTGAAGACTGTCCCTTGACTTGCATTTCTCTGATGTTTTCCTTGGAGTGATTTTATGTATTATCCTGGTGAGGTTTTATTTTCAACTTGACACAATACAGAGTCAACTGATAAGAGGGGGTCTCAATTGAAGTATGACCCAGTATTTTTAATTCATTTCATAATATTAATTGAGGTATGATCTGTGGCCAGGTCTGTGAGCCATCTTCTTGACTGTTGATTGGGAAGCGCACCCTTGGGGAAGTGGTTCTGCCTCGTATAAGAAACCTGGCTGTACGCATGTGAGCCGGCCAGTGGATGAAAGGTGCTTTCTGCCTTGAGTTCATGGCTTGACTTCCCTCAGTGATGGACTATAGCGTGTAAGATTTTAAAACCCCTTTTCTTCCTATGGTGGTTTGAATAAGAATGACTCCCATAGGCTGATATATTTGAAGTCACCAGGGAGTGAAACTCTAATAGGATTAGGAGGATTAGAAGGTGTGGCCTTATTAGAGAAAAATGTATCACTAGGGGTTTTTAAAGCCCATGAAAGACACACACACACTGCCTGTGGATTAGGATATAGCACTCGACTTCTCTATCATTGTGCCTGCTGCCATAATGATAATACACTAAACTTCTGAAACTATAACCGAGCGAGCCCCAACTAAAGGCTTTCTTGTATAAGAGTGACCTTGGTCATGGTGTCTCTTCAAAGCAGTAGAATCATGACTAAGATAATATCCAAGTTACTTTTGGCCATGGTGTTTAGCACAGCAACAGAAAGGCAAACTAGGAGATATATTTTTTCAGGAAACATTGCCAAAATGGGGAAGCACATTTCTTGAAATGAGGAGTGAATGGTACAGATATGTCTTACCACTTCATAACATTTGCCTTACTAGGTCAATGTGCTTTCTATTGGAAGTCTTCACTATGGACTATCTTCTTCTTCATACCTAAGATATGTTTCAGGAAAGTTATGTAAAATTCTGGGAATCCTGCCCTTCCACATCCATCATAGATTATATCTACCTATAAGAACATAACAGGGATTACATGGTAGTCTCCTTCTTTCCTTCTACATCTATTAATCAGACTTAAACCATAAAAAAGTTTCTCTACCTCTATGTATATGTAGAATATATTTATATATGTAATATATTGGACATATATATAATATTGATATATAATACATATATGTTATTCTATGGGTCATGTATGTCATAAATGATATATTATCAATTAACAATATGATGTATAATATGTGTAAAATTATATATTGTTATATATAATATATTATTCATCGGCTAGTATTAAAACCAAATGCTTTCTTCTCCTTTTTATTTTTCCTCTTCTTCTTCTTCTTCTTCTTCTTCTTCTTCTTCTTCTTCTTCTTC
>JADRCD010147000.1:0-13480 GCA_019843815.1 Montemys delectorum | reverse complement strand
TCTTCTTCTTCTTCTTCTTCTTCTTCTTCTTCTTCTTCTTCTTCTTCTTCTTCTTCTTATTCTTCTTATTCTTCTACTTCTTCTTCTTTTGTCAAATAGGATTAGTTCTGGCCATTAGTTGTTCCTTGAGATTTTCTTGCTTTCAGTTTTCAACAAGTTTCATTTTTCATTCCCCCTCCCCCAATCTCATTTTCTGATCTTGAATCATATTCCAGGAACATTGAATAATATTCTACCCCTAGCCATGAAGTCCACCAAACTTCAATAAGGAATTCAAGTTCCTTTTGTTGGTGAATGATGGATAAAAGTCACATCACATATATGTACATATATGTGTGTACATATATATAAACACACACACATATATATACACATATATACAAACACATATATACATATACATATATATATATATATATATCTTTCCAAGTTCACAGTGTGTTCTAATTCTATAAAAGTGGTAACACTTTTCAATGATTTCTAGGATTTCATTTTCTACAACATGAAATATTAAATATGTTTGTCCAATTCTAATGTATAGAAACAGCTGTTTAAATCAATGAACTATATTTCTAAAGAAACACTTCAATGAGATCACAGCATAGGGAGATGTAGCTTTGTAGCTTTGGACTTACAACATTCAGTCACTAGTTTTCCTTTATCCTTTAACTTTATCTTTCTTAATATCCCAGTGTTATCATGTTCACATGTCAATCTTTATATTCTATTAGATTCCTATTGGTTTTAATCACTTATTTAAGAGCTTGTTTTGCCTGAATAGCAAATTTTGTTCCATTGGCAATTCAGTGTTGTATGAAAGAATATACTAAACAAAATATCCTCTCTTCCCATTACTTTTTCTCTGTTTCTTTCTCCTCTACCTCCTACATGTAAGCCATCTCTTCAGTTTTTACTTTATCTTCTCTGTATTCTATGCAAATGAACAGAAAGTGTCTTTCTTGCCTGCCTTTTTTATCACAGAGTATCATATTATGAATATCCTTTTGGATTTATCTTATATATATTTTACTTATATGTATTTCCAGTAATTTAGTCCAAATTAGTTTATAGAGATCTTCCTGAGACATTTTGTAGCTTCATATTATTCCCTTATGTGAACATGCCCGTGTTCATTCAACCACTCACATTTAGACAGACACAGAAGTTATTTTTGGTTTTTACAATTCCAAATACTACTGCAAGGAATACCTCTGAGTATACACTCCACAACTTTTTTTTTTTATTTAAATGAAAAGAAAAGTGATGTCTGGGATAAAAAATAGTTACTCTGTTTATTATAAAACGTCTCTTCCACAAACTGCCTTTAAAACACTACCCATGGGGGCTGGTGAGATGACTCAGCAGGTAAGAGCACTGACTGCTCTACCGAAGGTCCTGAGTTCAAATCCCAGAAACCACATGGTGGCTCACAACCACCTGTAATGAGATCTGACGCCCTCTTCTGGTGCGTCTGAAGACAGCTACAGTGTACTTACATATAATAATAAATAAATAAAACACTACCCATGAGATCATACATAGCATCATAACAAAATGGTAACAAACTCAAAATTGCAGAGGAAAAGGAACTAAGTTTGTGCCTTTTACTCTTTCAACTTTTCTACAAATCACATTGTTCCTCTTGCAAGAGTTGCTATCCAATCCAAAGCAGAAATGATCAGAGTGTTCCACATCTCTAACACTCCAGAATGCTTAGAAGTTTCTTTTTAAAGTCAGACAGGGAAAATGGGTTATGTCTATCACCCTAGAACATAGGAGGCTGAAACAGGACTGTTGAGTGCAAGTGAAGTCCTGTACATGTGTGTTTGACATAAGCATATTCATAATGAAGACTGGTTCATTAGCCCCACGGGGATGGCAAAGCCTTCCTCCAGTGAAGCTCAGAGGGATCTCAAAGCTTTCCCACTGGTTCAAGTGTTGAGAGTGAATACAGAAAATATCCATCATTGCGTTTTCCCCATTCCTCGGGCCCCAGATGATGTAGCCTGAAGATTTCTCCCCTAAATATCCCCCGTTCTTATCAAGATTAACTAAACTTTTCTCCTTGACCCAGTTGTATGCCAGAAATCCTGCCTCCTTGTTCAGCAGTATGCAGAACCCCATCTTCCTTGTATGTGCTCACATCCTGTAAGTGTGTCCATGCCCAGGTTTTTGCCAGTGTCATAGACAATCTTGGTTAGCAGCTTGGTGCACCCGGGAAGAGAGAATTGCCCCCACCAAATTGGAACATGGACATATTTGTGAGCCGTTTTCTATATTTCTAATTGATGTAGGAGGACACAGTCTGTTGTAGGCAGTATCATCCCTAAGCTGGTAGGACTAAACTATATAAGAAAGGTAGCTGACCATGAGCCAGGGAGTAAGCCACTAAGTAGCTTTCCTCAATGGGTTTATGCTCAAACTCCTCCTCGGTGTTCTTCTTGGCTTCTCTGGATGATAGACTATAAACTGTAAACTGAAGTAAGGCCTTTCCTCCCCAAGCTGCTTTTGGCCATGGAGTTTATTATAACAAAACAAAGCAAACTAGAATGACAGGCAAGCCCATATTTCTGGAGAAATATTCACATGTCAAGAGGTAAGTTTGCCTCATTTCATCCCAGTTAGAGTTAGAGAGCAGTGGCTCTCAGATGTGGCTAGGTAACAGCATGTTATGAAAAACTAAAACACGCATATTTTTAGATATATGGAGAGTGATTAGTCAGAGTCATCTGGAGAAAAGTTTGTAATTTGTAGTTAAAATACAAGAGTGAAGATTCACACATACATGTGTAATGTTGTTATTGCTGACTTGCCTGGCAGATTAATGTAAAAAAGTAAAGTTTTTTATATTGTTTCTACCTCATTATTTTAAAAAATATCAAAACACCTGATTTAGTGATGGACAATGTTCTTTGCTTTCTCTGTCAAGCAAGCAGTTTAAGGGGAAGGTACAGAAGACTTGAATTGTCTCAAAATTCAAGGAGTTCAATCCCCTATCCTGCCTCTGTCTTGAAGTCAATGAGAAACAAGAAACCAAAGAAAGATACTGGAGAATAAGCACTAACGTATTTTACCATTTGTAGGAAGATTTTTTTTGTTATTAACAAAAAGGGATTAAATCCCCACTGTTCAATATCAAACACCCATACAGTTTCTCTGCTCTGGCTCAGAGTTTTAATGAATATCAAAGTTTGCATTTGTTAATACATGAAGGTGAAAATATACATTGTAGCATAAAAATAATGATAATATAAATCATTTTTACATAAAATTCATCGTTCAAGATAATACTACAAGATCTTAAAAATGCCTCATGAACAGTGTGTTGAACTACTGCATTCCTCTATTTGCATTGCTTTTGTATGTGGAGGCTTAGGGCAGTAGAATTGATAATGTGATGTTAGAGACAATTGTACCACAAAACAACAGCCATAACAATATATTATTGTATAATATAACATTGTATCTTAGACTATTGTAAACATTGTATCTTATACTATTGTATACTTTGCTATTGTATAATATACTGTTTTATAATAAAACATTGTATCTTGTCTTTGTAGTGGGAGCTTTGTAGTTTCTGAATATAATTGTAACCAAACATCCTAGAAATAATGATTGTCATTGGGCTATCATTGACCTCTAAGTCTTACCTTGGTTGAACAACTACATAAATAAAACAACTCATTTAACATCTTGCAAGGCATGGCTTTCATTCTGCTTGAATGTTTTCTCAAATCTGATTCTAAGATTAAATCTTAACCCCTCATTTTCCTTGAATGTCAGTTACATTCAAGGAGATCCAGGAAACATTAGTCCCACGTTTTCATGAGTAGCAGCCATATATGGAGATCAGCTGTTCAGCAACAGGGCTAGGATTCTCTAACGATGGGAGTAGTGGTGTTCTGAGCTGTATTTCTCATCTGTGTTTCTCTTTACTAGTGGTTCAATTATCTAGTTTTATTATAGTATATTACAATTTAGTCCTAAAACATGTCAGAAGAACTATGCAAGACCCAAGAGAAATTCTTCAAAGTAAATCTCAAGTTCATTTCCAAAAACTTTGAAAGCACCATTTATATGTTACTTGGAAATTAGTCATTTTCATGTCTGTATCATAGGTATGTTTTGTAGTCTCCCCCGACCCCAATACTCTGAATTTGAGGTACCTCAACCCAAAGGAGTAGTTGTCCAGAGAAATAGAAAAGCAACAGCCCCGCCCCCAACCCTTGGGAACAGAAAGAAAAGATTTATACTAAGAAATTATTTACAAACTTAGGTGGAGCGGGCATAAATAAAACCACAGATATATAGAATCATGCCCTAGGAGAGAAGAATTTGACTCAAAATGGTAAATAATCTCTTAAGCATTGAACTAAACCAGTTTGATGAACTCAAATGCCCTCGGCTCAATAGGCAGGACTCTCGGAGGAGCCTGTGTTACTTCCCTCACTTAAGTGCAGATTTGTAATAAAAATCATAATGCCAATGGCACGGTTTTGGGCTACACAAGAAGCTAACCACTTGGAGAATCGTCTTTGATGGGTCAGAAAACTGTACAGTCCAAGATCAGTTTATAATTTACGAAGAAAATAGAAAGTTTTGTTTCTCTGAGTTGAAATTTGCTGAACACAGCGGGAAATATTGCAAGTTTTTGGCAGAAGGCTTAGTGCTTTGCTCGTTTTTTGAGATGTGCATGAAGCCCGAGACTTCGGGGATCATTATTTGAGAAAAATTGGGCAATTCGATGTAGAGAATTTTGACATTTTTGGCTTTTTTTGGGGTGTAACAAACACAACTCCGCATCCGAGAGGACACTCCGCGGCTGCCAGCGAGGCGGGCTGGACAGCGCACCAATCACGGCGCAGCTCCGCCCTATATAAACGGGCGGGCGCAGCGCCGCGGCCCGAGTCCCGGCCAGTTCCTCTGCTTCCGGCTCGAGTTCTCTCTCCTCACTCACGCTTCGCCATGTCCGAGACCGCGCCTGCTGCGCCCGCCGCCCCGGCCCCCGCCGAGAAGACACCCGTAAAGAAGAAGGCCCGTAAGGCCGCAGGTGGCGCGAAGCGCAAAGCGTCCGGACCCCCGGTGTCCGAGCTCATCACCAAGGCTGTGGCCGCCTCCAAAGAGCGCAACGGCGTGTCCCTGGCCGCGCTCAAGAAGGCGCTGGCGGCCGCCGGCTACGATGTGGAGAAGAACAACAGCCGCATCAAGCTCGGGCTGAAGAGTCTGGTGAGCAAGGGGACCCTGGTGCAGACCAAGGGCACCGGCGCCTCCGGCTCCTTCAAACTCAACAAGAAGGCGGCTTCCGGTGAGGCTAAGCCCAAAGCAAAGAGGGCAGGCGCGGCCAAGGCCAAGAAGCCTGCGGGCGCAGCCAAGAAGCCCAAGAAGGCTGCGGGGACAGCCACCCCCAAGAAGAGCACCAAGAAGACTCCAAAGAAAGCAAAGAAGCCAGCTGCAGCTGCAGGAGCCAAAAAAGCTAAGAGCCCGAAGAAGGCGAAAGCAACTAAGGCTAAGAAGGCGCCCAAGAGCCCTGCCAAGGCAAAAACGGTAAAGCCCAAAGCGGCCAAACCAAAAACCTCCAAGCCTAAGGCAGCTAAGCCAAAGAAAACCGCAGCCAAGAAAAAGTAAATTTTCTTTGGCCAACTGCTTAAAAGCCCAACAACCCAAAGGCTCTTTTCAGAGCCACCCACAAGTCTCAGTAAAAGAGCTGTTGCACATTCAGAGGGGGCGTGGTTAGGGTGGGAGCGCTACCTAGTGGGCTGAGCCTCCAGAGGCTTGGGGATGTGGGTGTACGAAGTGGTATTAACTCTAGCTAGCATAGCTATCTAAGAGCAGGGTTGCTCTTCCCCCCTCTAGGTCTGTATATAGTTTATTGTGTGGGGGGGTGGGTGGCGTAAGTAACCCTTAGGAACAATGGGAACGAAATAGTTGCCACGCCAATGTGCGTCATCTAGCTTTTAAGGGAGACAGAAGAATTTAGTGGTAGAATAGTTGTAAGCATTAAGCTGTTCAGTGCGGGAAGAGTTGGATCAACGCCCTGACAGTCCCCGCCCGCATCTCACCGTAGTTCTGACTGCTGAATGAAGAATACAGACTCAACGAGAGTACTCTTAGATTTTTCTGTATTTACCTGTTTGATAGCGATCGTGCTTAAATAGGTTAGCTATAGCAGATTTGTGCAGTTTAATTCGTACTTCCCGATTGGTGAAAGCCAACTGACAAGACAGCCAATGAGACAGTAGACCTTCAAGTGTCGTTTATGTTCCTGTTCGTGACGAAACACTAAAACTAACCCAATCCTGAAGGAAATCTTATTAACCTCATTTGAATACTGCGTAATGTCAATTAATGTGGTGTAACTGGTGACGGGGTAGTTATTTTACCAAATGTTTGTTTATTGTGCCGGTGGGAGGGAGTTAAGTTTTGCACGACGCCTGAGCTAGCGAAGTCTAATCCTGCCCCATACAAGGACTCTAAGAACCTGTCACCAACAAACAGAAGGGCGGCAAGGAGCGCAAACGCAGCTGAAAGGAGAGCTACTAATAACTGTACAAGGTGCTGAAGCAAGTGAACCCCGACATGAGCATCTCGTCCAAGGCCATGGATGGACATTAACTACATTTTAAAGCGCATTGCCTGCGTCGTGCTGCATTACAAAAAGCGCCTGACCATCATATCTCAGTTGATCCAAACGACCATTCTCCTGCATTTCCCAGGAAGCTGGCCAAGCACCAAGCCTGTCATCAAGTAGGCATTTTCACGAATGACTTCAAAGACTTTTAGGAGCCAGGCATTCCTTCAGCAAATGAGTTGTAGTTGTTTCAAGTATCCTTAAACTTAAAGCTATGGTGCTTTTTTCCCTAGTCTGTTGGACATGTGGTGAAGAAGTTAGCCCGGAATTTTCAATCCTTCCCAAGTGAAATTTATTCACGTGTAGTGCCATGCCCACCAGGCTTCTCATGCTTCAAACTTGTATTTATGTGAACTCCGTGCTGCCCTGGAAATGGGGGTGATCGGTATACTTTACGGGAACCACGCACTCACTGGAAAACACATCCACATGGCATGCGAGTCCCATATAGTTAATTTGGTGACACTTAATGATAGGTATTAAAATTTACTAAACTTGCTGTTTTAAGCATGCAGTTCTCTATTCGTGTGCTTATGTATCCACGTTCCTCTTTTAGAGACTGAACTGGCCTTAGAGTCCCAAGGTTGCTGTCCCTGGGCACTGTCAGACAATTTCATTTCAATTGGAGCTTTTGCTTTCTTCCCCATTCCTACCTTTTCCTTTCTATAAGGAATGTGCTGCTGAAAAGGGATCTAAGACAAGAGTTCCCCCAGAAATGTTTTTTGTAGATGCTTGCTTTGCAAGCAGGCTAGTTTCAATGTAACTGGGTCTGCCACTGGCAAAGATTAGGCTCTGGCCAAAGGAAAAGCAGTCTGGGATGATCAGGTTCTCTGTTACTGTATCTTAGACAGTTACTTAGTTCACATCTTTGAGCAGCTTTCAACAAGTATGTTCCCTAGGTGCCTGGTGCCCATAGTGGTGGAGCACCTGTGATAGCAACAAGGCAGGCAGGCTTGAAGCAGGCTGAAGCCAGAAGGAGGAAAATCTAGGTCTGCCAGAGGTAGCTGTTTCTTCACTAGGCAGACTGGCATCTTGTGCTTAGGGAAGAGAAGACGGCAAAGAAAACAAATCAAGGAAATAGAAAGGCTGCAAAGTAGTGTGGCTAGGAGAAAAGCAAGTATACGTTTTTCAAGAATCTCAACATGGATCAGGTCGAATTGGAAGTAAACTGTGTGGGATGGTAGAAGCAGTGAACTTAGAACTGTCTCACATCCTCACAAACAATAGCAGTGTCATATTGCAGGGATAGATTGTTATATAATGACAAGTTTAACACCTCTATGGATAAACTAAAATCCTAATGTTTTGCTCTTACAAAATACGACACTGCTCAGGTCCAGGGACTTGGCCTGTGTGAAACCCCAAGATCTACGGCTGATTTTTATCCAGCCTAAACTTTGGTACTAGGTACATTACATAGACCTTTAAGTGCAGCCTTAAACAGTATTTTGAGCTAGTGATGTTGTGGCACCAGACAAAAGATCTTTCTTCAGCAGAGGATGATTGATCTGAAAATCCATAGGCACAGCTGGACTCCCAGACAACTACACAGAAAAGCTCCAGCTCTGAACTTGGTTCTGGACCAGGCTTACATTCCAGAATGCAAATCAACAGATACAGTAGCTAAACTGGACATTTAATTAGGGTTTTGTTAAGGTATTTTTATGTCTTAGAGCACCAGGGAGATCGAATACTAATTATTACTTTGCACTCTTAGAAGTGTGCACCAGGGCATGATGTAGAAACACTGGGATCACTGCTGAGAATTTTCTAAAGTGGATGAATTTTCAATACAAGAAATAAATAAATGAAAAGTATTATAAGATGCTCATCCCATTATGTTGAATCAAACTATAAGCTCTTAACAAATACAGTACTCATTGCTTGGCGGTCCTCTTCTGTCCTCCTGGGACACCAGATACACATGCAATATATATATATATATGTATATATATGTATATATATGCAAAACATCATACACATAAAATAAAAATCAATACATTTCTTGAAAGGAAACAAAGCCATGGGATGTGGTGGTACCTGCCTTAAATCCCAGCACTCAGGAGTCAAAAACAGGCAGATCTCTATGAGTTTGAGAGCCTAGTCTACAAATCAAGTTCCAGGCCAGCGAAGACTACATAGTATGACCAAACCTAAGAGAGAGAGAGAGAGAGAGAGAGAGAGAGAGAGAGAGAGAGAGAGAGAGAGAGGATAACATCATTGTCTTTTAAGTTCCTTTCCATAATGATTTGGGAGTTTATAAGTTAAAATATTTCCTTGTGTATGTATTTAGCATTTATTGAGTTGGAATTTCCTTCTAACTCTTAATTTTCAGTTACTAATTAGTTATGAATTGTATTCTTTATGTTTTGGCATCACATGAAATTGCACACTGCCTTTTTTTGACCTGTTTAAAGAAGTAGAGGTAGAGTGCCTAATGTTTGTTCCAGCTTGCATTTATAAGACAGATATTTTTTGGTCATGATGAGTTATTTAACTAAAGTATGTCTGGATACATTTTAACATTTTACATGAATTTTTTCCAATTTATTTTCACATATGAATTACTCTGTTATTTTCTCTTTGTGGACTTCCTAGGTTTTGCCATTAAAGTTATGACAGCTTCACAATCATGTTCACCTATTGCTATGTGAAGAAAGAAAGAAAGAAAGAAAGAAAGAAAGAAAGAAAGAAACTGTAAACAGGAATACTTAAATCAGTTAGTAGCTATCATTTATTGTCTCCTGTGAGTCGAAAATTAACCAGGAGCTTAAACCAAAGGGATCTTTCCTGAGATTGAATCAGATGGAAGCATGACTGGGTCATCCAAGAGCTTTGAAATACTTGATTGTTCCAAAGAGCTTCCACATTTGCCACACAGGGCTCTTTTCTCATTGACCATCCTCAAAACAAGGAATTCCAGTATGGAAGGCTCTAGCAAGAAGATTGTTGATAATCCCAGCCAGCCTGGTGTACACAGTATGTCCTTGTTTCAGGGAAAGAAATAGAGGAGTGGGTGTTGGGGAGGGGGGTCAGGAAAGAGGTCAGGCAAGGTGATGCTTACCTTTATTCCAACACTTGGGAGGTAGAGGCAGATTGATCTAGGTCAGCCAGGTCCATATAATAAAACTTTATCTTTAAAAGGAAAAGGAAGGAAGGAAGGAAGGAAGGAAGGAAGGAAGGGAGGGAGGGAGGGAGGGAGGGAAGGAGTGAGGGCTGAGAGGGAGGGAGAGAGGAAAAAGGCAGCTGTTGGTACCTAATGAATGAGATCACAGAGAGCAGAAGAGTGGAATGCGCAACATTTTGGTCACTGAGGTTGTAACTTAGTTTCTAGGATACTTACCCTGCATGTATGAAGCCTTGAGTTTGATTCCTAGCATTGCATAAATGGAGCATAGCAATGGATGCCGGCAAATCTGCTCTCTACACAGAGTTCAAGGTAGCCTACTGTGACTTGTAAAAAACTTGAATTAATTCATCTGAGAAACTGCAAACTACAAAACAAATTTGTGAAGACTCATTGTTGGTATTATCTAACATAGGTTTGCCCAGTTTGCTCTTGAGAAATAAACAGGAATTAAAACAAGAAAATACATACTTATAAGACAATTACATCTCAATATGGTAGCATATAACACGGTAAGAATATAGCCGGGCAGTGGTGGCACATGCCTTTAATCCCAGCACTTGGGAGGCAGAGGCAGGTGGATTTCTGAGTTCAAGGCCAGCCTGGTCTACAGAGTAAGTTCCAGGACAGCCAGGGCTACACAGAGAAACCCTGTCTCGAAAAAAAAAAAAAAAAAAAAAGAATATAATGTGGATTAACAAATTAATGGCTTTTATGGGCTGGAGAGGTGGCTCAGTGGTTAAGAGCACTGGGCAAGGATATACGACAACACAATGTGCTCTTCTGAAGAAAGTACAAGTGCTTGAGATAGAAGTGAATGCTATAACCGAGAATCCATGGTGTACTTCACCTGAGAACTTTGATGTCCCACTAATGTTCCTCGTGGAAAGGAGCACATATTTACAGGGAGGCATATATCATATGTATTGAGACATATAGCAACACCCACATTCACCTGAACAGGTAGTTCACAGCCTCAGGCCAGACTCAAATCACTGTAGTTGGACCATAGAAGTCAAAGCAGTGAGTAAAGGTTATGATTCGACGTGTGGGTAGCCAGGTAGCTTACCAACAAGCCCGAAGCCAAGAGATGGAACCACAGGTCCAGAACAAAGCCCTGATCACCACTGACCTAGACACCACTCTCAGTTCAGTCATATAGCTCTGGCCTAACTCCAGCTAACAGAATGAAAGGGGCCATGTGATCTTCTCTGGGAATCTAGAGTGTAAAGAACTCTTTGCCAGACTGAGAAATGCATGAAGGATACTAAAAGGACTTGAATTGGAACACATCCTGCCACTCTTACACACCTGTGTGAGGAAAGTCGCCCAATAAAATAACCTACTGAATGAAAAAAAAAAATAGATACATATTGATACATATTGACAGCCAGGAAAACCATAGGACCTGAACTAAAAAATTCATTCCTAGGCCTCAATCTCCTGCAACGGAGTGAGTGTGTACACTGCTGAACTTCGATTTCTTTCTGTCCAGAGACAGATATGGCATTATCAATGTTTCCACTACAAGTGATACCACTAGACTGACCAGAGCAGGTCAGGGTCAGTGGAAAACAAGACAGTCTTCAGAGGTGCGATTGTTTGAATGAGAATACCCTCCATAGTCTCATATTTGGTCCACTGTTGGTGCAACTGTTTCGGAAGTAATAGGAGGTGTGGCCTAGTTGGAGGAGTTATGTCACTGGAGGTAGACTTTGAGGTTCAAAACTCTCCCACCATGCCCCATTAGCTCTCTCTGCCTCATTTGTAACTTTCAGCTCTTCCTACCACCATGCTTTTATTCCACCATCACGGACTCTCTAACTCTTGAGTCGAGTTTTGAGTTGAGTTGATCACTTAAAATGCTTCCACGCCTGGGATAGCTTCTGATCAGATGTGACACGTCCTCTTGTGTCTCCATGTTTATCTTCCTCTACTCAGATTCATGACAGTTAGTACTAATCCGTGTTGACTGATTGTCCCCATTTCCCATTCACCAAGACTGCATAGCACGAGTCACAGGTAAAGGGATGTCAGTTTGTTCACCCTGTCTTTTTAACAGTTAAGATCCTTCCATACATAGAGACTGAAGTATTTGTAGGATGCCTTAGTTAATTCATTTAAAATGCACACAGGTCAATGGCAACTAGGCTAAAGGATAAAGATGAGCTGTTAAAATGGTTTCATTGTATGAATGGTCCCAACTGGCCTGCTAGTGCTATTTTAAGAACTGAGATAACTCACAAACCTCTGAAATTACTTAGCAGCTAGCTAGGGGATATTAGCCATTGTTTATATGATTCGTGCCACTGACTTAAAATAAAGATGGAGAAATCTTTTCAGATCACAAGTTAAAGAGATTAGACAAGGAGTGTCAACCCAGTAATATTAGCATTAACATGCTGACACATGGAAGTCAGAGGGACAAAGATGGCTACAAGCCCAAGGCCAACTGGTCTGCACAGTGACTTCCAGGTCAACCAGGGCTACTGAGAAAGACCCCATCTCAAAAACAACAATCACGATTGGGGTGGAGGGCTAGGAGTTGTGTGTGACAGAGCATACCTGTATCTCCAGCATGTCTATCATAGAAACAGGAAGGTCAAGAACGCAAAGTTAGCTTCATCTGTGTAGTGAATTCAAGGCCATCCTTGGCTACAAGCAACGTATCTGGGGAGGGGGGGGGGGGGGGGGGGCGGGGCAGGGAGGGAGAAATAAAGAAACAGAGAAAAGTTGTAAACTATCTGACTCCAACCCAAGAAGTTGAGTTGCGGGATTTGTCATCAAATCACATTATCTGGGAGTGTCTCATAACTAAGTGTGACCAGAGGTATCTGTAAGTGTTGGAGGTAACTTGGGAGCACGGATTCCTGCTGAACCACTTCTTGTGCATACGTCAAACCGACCCTCTGCTCTCATAAAAAATAATAGTGCTGATGGCAAATATGGGTACCTTACAAATACACCCTTTCTTTAATGAGAAGAGAGGTGGATGCATAAAGTAACAGAAAGTACGAAACTGTCCTAGACGTCCTGAAATAAGGAGGGTCAGAGCTGCCTGAGAATGTCTGACAGGTCCCACACAACCCAACACTGCACACTGATTCTTCAAAAGGCGACACTTGCCTGAGGTAAAGGAAGTAAGTAAAATGTCAGAGCTTTTCTGTTTGAGTTTGTTTGTTTGTTTGTTTGTTTGATTTGTGAAAGTAGAAGTTTACTCCTGTTACAGGTCTAATGGCTGGGAAACCAGTTTCCACCAGGTAGCCTTTGAAAGAGAAATCTGAATGAGAGATGGAGAAAGTCTGTAAACAGAATATTATGAATAATAACATCTGTGAGGAAACGAAGTTTGGTATTTATTGGTGGTTGACATCTTTCTTCCAGTGGAGGATGTAGGGGTTGGCAATGAGAAGGGCTGTTTGCATGCAGCTGGTGCTTCCCAGGCACCGGGACATGAGAGTGTCTGTGTCCACTTCCACTGACACAAAGAGCGTAACGTACCTTTCTGGTGCAGGCAGCACATCTCCTGCGTCCAACGGCCCCTTAGGAACAAGTGAACCAGAGTATGTTCACAACCTCTGACACAACTGCACTGTTGACTCTCCACGACCCACTTTTACAAGCGGCTGGTCAGTGGTACCTTCTGACGTAAGGTAGCAATCCATTTCCTGTCTTGTGATCTAAGGAAGACCAGACTAAAGTAGAAGAAAAAAAAAAAAAAA
>JADRCD010146999.1:0-15676 GCA_019843815.1 Montemys delectorum | reverse complement strand
ATATATATATATATATATATATATATATATATATATATATATATATAATTTTTTTTTTTTTTTGGTTTTTCAAGACAGGGTTTCTCTGTGTAGCCTTAGCTATCCTAGTACTCACTCTGTAGACCAGGCTGGCCTCGAACTCAGAGATCCACCTGTCTATGCCTCCCAAGTTCTGGGATTAAAGGCGTGCGCCACCACCGCCCGGCATTTTTTTTTCTTAAAGGTAGTATCTTGCAGGCTGAAGATATAGCCTGGCTGTTAAAGTGCTCATCTTGCAAGCATGAGGATCTGAGGTTTCAGTTCCCAGAATCCATGTTAAAAGGCTGGTCATAGTTATACACATTTGTAATCTAAGCTCTGGAGAGAGAGAGATAGGCAGATCCTGGTAGTTTGCTGGACATCTGGCCATTGCCTACTTGGTAAATTTCAGGTCACTAAAAGATAGTGTGTCAAAAATAAGGTAAGCGAAACAGCAGCTGAGGCTGTCTGTTGGCCTGCGCAAACGTGCGCAGATACACACACGCATACATACTTACATTCACACTCACTCACATTCAATATAGACTACATATCCCAGGCTATCTCTGGAATTCACAGTGTTCCTGTCTCAGCCTTCCAAGGATGTTACTGAAATGCCCTAGGAAGCCTGTTTGGAGAAGATTCCAGGCCAAGGTACCTAGCCCCAAACCTAGTTCCATGGAAACCCCTATGAATTGACAGAAGTCCTACTTCCCTCTCCTTGGTCCTATTTGTCTGTATTTTAAAAGGGTCAACACACCATGAATCTTGGAAGAGCTTTCTTATCAGATGGGATGGCTCTGTCTGTTCTTCTATCTGCTCTTGACCCCGGGAAGGTAAGGTTTGCTCCACCCACACACGCGCACACTTTTCCACCACAGCTTTCTCTGTCTTGCTCCACAGTCAGGGCAGCCAGGCCCGCAAGCTCACAACCCTGTCTGCTTCCAGGCAGTGAGCTTAGAACCACGATCCCTGAAAAGGATGCTCCCCATGTCGTTGCAACCAAAACAGAGACACCGTGGAGTGGGAAGA
Organism: Montemys delectorum; assembly: GCA_019843815.1. NCBI lineage: Eukaryota > Metazoa > Chordata > Mammalia > Rodentia > Muridae > Montemys > Montemys delectorum. Next base: position 14,626 of record JADRCD010146999.1, on the reverse strand, counting down.
CAGACCTGTGCAGCCTGGGGACCCCAGAACTTAAAGAAGCTGAGAAATCTGAGTAACAACTCAGCCTGGTATCCCAGTCCCCCACAAAGTCACAACTGTCCTATGACACCTAGGGACAAGATTGGGAGATGCTCTGTGATAGTTCTCAAGATAATACAGCCTATTTGCCTCCTGCGCCCCCAGTATGGAGATATCAGTTGTGAGTGCCATGAGTTTGTGTCTTTGTGAAGGGAAACAACTGCTTGAGGGAGGGGGGAGGCTGTGTGTGTGTGTGTGTGTGTGTGTGTGTATATATATGGAGGAGGGGGGGACGTGGCTCCTTTACTAAGTAATAGGCTCTCATAAGGAGACAGTTTAGTGGTCAACAAAAAAGTGTTCATAGTACCAGGTATCCTGCAGAACCTCTGCGCTCTCAGGGAGAGCCGCTGCTTTGGGGTGAATCATTGCTGAAGCCAAGCAGCTAGCTCTGACATTATGCAAAGAGCCGAAAAGAAATCAGCTCTGAGTCCAGCTGGACACCAAGGTGGTGATGAGAAACCCGGAGGCTGCCCCCTTGCATCCAGAACAAAGGCAATGAGGTAGCAGGCAACGAGGATGGAGCATTCTACTCTTACTCAAGAACCCAGCAGGTTGGATACCAGGATGGACACAAAGACACTGAGCTGTTCTTTGGACAAAAGCAAACTATAATTTCCAAGAAGGGAAAGTTGCCACTCAAGGGCAGGAAATGCTGCGGAGAGGGCATGGTGGTGAAGCAGGCAGCTTACCTCCCCCATGAGTCTGGCACAGGTAGGGGAACCTCCATATGTTCCCCAGCCCCACAGCAAAGCCGATGCAGCTCAGGAGGTACTGGAGTTTGTTGTCCCACTTGGGTCTCTCATCCTCGATGTCCACAAGTGGGTCCATCCCTGAGGCCTGCGCCATGCTGAGCAGTCACCCTGGGTACAGCTGGGAAGACTGGGTGTACAGTGGGCACTTTGCCGCACACTAGTCCAGAAAGCCCTCTGAGGAAGCTAAAGCAGTCAGCCCCTCCTTGAGGCATTTCTCCATTTATTTAAAGGAGCCCAGTTAATTGATAACTGGCATCAAGCTCCTGCCCACTGCGGAGTCCATCTTCAACACCCGAATCTACCGGCCTGTCTGAGGTTTTCTGTACATTTGATCAGTGAGTAGCAGAGCCTGCTAGCACCAAGCTCAATATAGGCCAGATGCTCTCTGGGACCTGCAGGGCAGTCCAGTTGGCCACTAAAACCTATTTATTCTATAACTAAACCTGTGATGTAATGCATGCTCACTTTCCATAAGAGTCGGTGGAGCATTCCCCAAACTGTTCTCTTCCTCCAGGTAATACCTTGAAGCTCATGGCAGTATGCAAACAGAGGGGTTATGGTCCAAAACACTGTGCCAGGCCACCTTCTGCCCCTCCTGTGTTGCTCACCCACCCCAGTGGCCCAGCAGCCCAGGCTGTCTGCTGTCTTCTCTCATGGAGGCTCTGTAAGTGGACTTTAAGCATACAACCTACACCTGCTGCCTTTGCCCAGTACAGCCTGGAGTTCTTTGGGTTCTCGTACTGAGCAGTATGTACTGCCCAGAGTGCATACAACTGTCCAAACCACACAGCCACTGCACCAGTCCTGTTGGGCTGTCACAGGTACAATCGCAATGAGGAGCTGACCTCGGCTTTGTATGGATGTTGGACATGGTCTTTATTTCCCTGAGACATGGAATCAGAGGGCCCTAACGCACGCTTAATCTTCAAGCACACTTATTTTTCAAGTGTCCGTCTATGGGGTTTTGTGGACAGTTCTAACCCTCCATGGCTTGAGTTTGTCAAGAAAAACCCCTCCTGCACCCCCAGGTTACACCTCCTCCAGACCCTTGGCACAGCCCAGAAGACCCTGGCTGAGAATAGCTCAAAGCCAACTATGAACAAGAGTTTTGAGGGGTGGGCACAGAGAGCTTCTTCCTCGTGTGCGGGGGTTTAAGGGCCTTCTTCCCAACTTCATCCTCCGTACGAGTGACGTCAGTGTTGTCTGAGGTAGCTGGGAAGGGCAGAGTGATGCCGCCATGCGTGTTTGTGATGTTCCCCAGATTCTGAGATTCCTCCCTCATGGTGTTTCTCCCTGGAGACAGGCTAAGAACATCTTAAGCCCTTGGGACCTATAATTCTCATCCTCCTGCACACTGCTCTGTCAACTATGCAACCACAATTCTAAATATGTAGGTTGCAGAAGCTCAGAGATCCTATTTTGAGCATGAGGGTAAAAGTGAGTGACGGCTTGAGAAGAGACAGGAAATTAAGGGAAGTGGAGGGTCTGAAGAAAGGTCTTGGGTAGGGGAGGCATCCCTTGGCGTTGCCCATATGCTGGACACGTTTCTGGGACTCTCTGTCCTCTGGCTTCCCTTATCTCTCCACTCATTTCCAGCTGACCTTATTCCTATGCAGCCCCCATGTCCCAAGTCCAAAGGCCTGCTGATCACCTGCCAGAAGGCAGCAGAGTGTGTAAGATGACACTGCCACTACTTTAGTCTTAGTCTATCCCTCTAGGCTGTAGGAACCTCATCATAGAAATTCCCCCAATCCAGAGCTGTCTGAGAGGTAGGGCCGGACTTGCTGACCACATCATATCTGGAAGTTCTTGGTGCCTGCCATGGGCCAGGCTCATCCTTCTATGCCTAAGCAATGACTCTTAATCCAAGAACATTAAATAAGAGTGCTTTATTGAGAAAGATGTATTTTAGACCCAACAACCAACCTGGATTTCTGTCCCACAGAGACACAAGGCCTAAGCATAAAGGCATGGACCAGAGATAGCAGAGAATTCTGTTGGCTTCCAGCCAGACCACACAGGACCAGAAAGGAATCTCCATTGTGCACACAACAGGTTATATATTGATGGCTATAAATACCAGCAGCATTTTTTCAGCTGAGGTTTCAGAGGCCCAGAGGTGGGACCCAACTGAAACTAGTGTGAGACTCTTCATATTCCCCAAGGGCCAACCCCCATCTTGTGCCTCTGTATGGTTCTTGAGGTGATAGTACTCAGGGGGCCAGGGTGTGTAGAAGTGTAAGGGGACTCCATGATTCAATAATAGGAGCTGCAGCTTGTGGTGGATGAAATGTGGCTGCTGTCACCAAGTAGGAAGAACATGAATGACATCAGAGCCCACCACAGTTTCTTGCCCTTTTTTGTGAGGATTCTCAGAAAGTCCAATCCAACTTAAATTTGGGCTTTCCCATGGAAATAGGAGGGCAGTAGCTTGTAACAAATACCCCAAGTCCCCAGTACCTGTGGCTGAGGGTAGCTATGAACCCAGGAGAAGCCAGGAGAAGCCAGCCTGTTGGGGGGAGAGGCAGACATAGCCCTCCCTGACTTCACTGGCTTCCACAGGACTGAGGACTTCTAGGCTTCATTCAGTGGGGTGCCCATTTCTCTTGGAGTGTTCTCAACAGCAGTGGCCACAGCTGAGTTACCCTGTAACCCTCCTTTTCCAACATTTGGCTAAAGATTTACGGGCTCGTGCCCTCTTCAGAAGTGCACAGAGTGGCCCCTGATTCAGAAGGGAAGGGAAGGTCAGCTTGGCCGCTCAGAAGTCAGATCGGCGACCAATGATTAAGCAGGCACGCAGGAAGGGAGGGTGTATCAGGTCTGACAGAGACAAGTCGTCTCAGCCTTGCCAGTCCACCAGCTTCCTGGGCTTCTCCTTAAAGAGCAGAAGAGCCTCCATCCAGCCCTCACAGCAAGGGGCAGAGGGCTGCCTGGGAGTGGGTAGTGACAGCATTCCCAGGAGCCAGTCCAGCAGCATATCCTCACCTCCCACCTCCCACTCAGAGGGAAGGAGACCAGGCTGGGCCCTCTATATATATTCACTTTTGGCTCTCTGCCAGGATTTTGCAGTGCAAGGTAGGTCCTGAGCGATGTCTGTCCCCAGACTGTAATCCGTGCCCTCTAGTGAGAGCAAGCAGAAGACACCCAGGCCAGAGTGGGAGGCACTTCCATCAAGAGCATGTAAAAATATTTTTACATGTGTGCCATGTATACAAAGATAGCATAGGCATGTGCACATATCTATTTGCAATGAACAAACATAAATGAACATGCGCATGCACATACACATACAACACAAATTCACTTGTGAAGATACACACATACATACAGACACATATATAATAAGTTTATGAGTGCATGTTTATACATATCATAGATTCCATATACACATATCAATAGATTCCATTTGTGAATATATGTATACACATGTGTGCATAGATATGTGTAAACATGTGAGCATATGTATACATCTAGATAACACATGTGTTCATATATACATGTGTGCATAAATATGCCCTACTCACACTATGTACACAAACATAGGCACATCATGTGTACATAAACTCACACACATATACACTTATGTACACATGTGGTGCATGTGATCTATATATACACATGTATAACACTGGTATATACACATAAACATGTCTATGTGCCCCACATGTTTGTGTAACATTTGTGTACATATCTATGTGACATGAATACATGTATATGTACTCACACATTCACACATATTACAGCCTACTTCCCCCCATGGGCCCTGCATCTTGCTTCCTCCACATACCATCTTCTGCCTAATACAGACTAAGCCCATTCAGTTCTTAAGGTCCCCATTCACAGAGGCTGTGGACAGTGCATTGACCAGCCCATGGTGGTCACCAGACTTCTGGCAACAGTTTCTGATGAGCTTATAGATAGCAAAGCAGGGGATGGTGAGGCAGGGTACTCCAGCCACAATGACCACGACTGCATACACCCAGTTGGGATATGGAACCTTCTGAGATTTCGGGAACTCCTCCTGGGGAGAGAACCACAGGTAACGCATGTGGAAAAGGCCTACTACCCCCATGATCTCACCTTCTGTTTCTCCCAATGGAGCCCTTCTACTGCCCTCCCATCCCACTTCCTGCCTTCTTCTCTGACAGTTCTCCTCCCTCACCATCCAGCCACTGCCTGGGCACTCACATAGTCAGGGTCCCAGATGTTATACATGAGCCTTTTGTTGACCTCAACCACAAAATAGAAGAGGAAGATGACCAGCATGATCAGTGGACTGACCACTCTCCACGTGACTTGCCAGAAGATGTTGGGCTTATGACCAATCATGAACTCGATGTCCTTGTTGAACCTGCAGCAGAGGCCAGAGGGCAGAGTCACTGGTAGCTCATGAAGGTGTGGAACTGAGACCACTGTGCTAGCTGCAGCCACTCTAGGTATCAGCTGATATATTCCTCATTGATGCCTCCATCACATGGCTGGCCCTGTACTCCTCAGCCTCCATGTTGTTTCTTCAGACTTAGAGTCTGGTCCCACTCATGCTGGTGTAACCTTGCCCATGTCCCCTGTGGCCTTCGACTTTTCAGTGACTTGAAATAGGCTTTCCAGAATAGGATCTCTAGCAAAGGGCTAACACCATCTTAATTTTAGTGGATCTTGATAGATAGTTTTTACAGGGGTCACTAGACAGCTTCTTTGGAAGATGTAGCTTCCTGGATCCCTGTACAGCAATGGCAATGATGCCTTGAGATGTTGGGTCAGACTGACAGTTGGAAGTGGCCCTTAATGGTGGTCCTCTGTGCCTTTCTGTTCTTGAGTTCTAGAAAACTGCTGAGGCCCCCTTTCCCCTAGATGAGCCTATGCCCAATTCCAGAAGTACTTCTAATATAGATAGCCGCCAAGTGAATGAAGGGCATTGAGCTCCATCTTGCCTGAGAATGTGTGATGTCCATGTCCTACAGAGCCCAAGTCCTACCATCTTGCATGTTTCCCCTCCCCCTCCTCGCTTCCTACCTTCTCTATGCTTTTATTCTAGACTCAGTGCTGCTTCTGGGCCTCCAGACTGAAGATCATGTGTGTGTATGTATGTATGTATGTATGTATGTATGTATGTATGTATGTATGTGTATATGCACACACATATACATATATACACATATATACATATATATATATATATGATAGTTTGTATAATGAGGTGTGTCTGAATTTTTCAATTTTTTTCAATGCAATGAATTTCCAGTTGCATTTTCTTTCTCTGGCACCCAAAGTTACTACATGTCAGTCTCTAGTACAGCTGCAAATTCCTGTTCTTGGACAGGTAGTAGGGGACATTGGGAGTTATATGTACTGTTTAGATCATGTCTAATAAGAAAGGAGGCACTACTTCAGCAAGGCCAACCCTTCATCCTCTGACCTCTCTCCAACTCTTGGACTAAGTGCCAGGACTAAGCCACTGCCAGCCCACTCCTACGAAGGAAATCTCCACTCTCTTGCGCAATAGTGAAAGCTTTGTGCCGTGGCATGCCTACTTCCCTTATGCCTACTTGGCTGGCTCAGCTTAGCAGAGATTCTGTGACTCAGCTTTTCTGTTAAAGATGGCATGTTGCCACAGAGCTACCCCTCCTACCTGTCAACTCCATACACGTAGACGACGGCAAACATCTCACAAAAGGCGACGATTAGCAGAGGGATGGAACCAGCATAGCTGTCCAGGAGGGAGAGCCAGTACTGGCCCGAATTCAGTGTGAAAATGAAGGCGATGAGATACGTCCCCAAGCAGATGAGGCCTGTGGCCAGACAACGAGCATAGCTGTAGCTACAAGCTGCTCAACCCAGGGCTGCACCCACCATTGTCATGAGGAACACAAGTGTGTCTCCCTTAGCTGGTAAGCTTCATACATACCTGTCATCAGTTCTTTGGGCCACTTCTTAGGGGTGATATTGAGGTCCTGAAGGGGTACGACCACACCTTCCATGTTCCCAAACATGGAGGAGAGGCCCAGGCAGAAGAGCATGATAAAGAAGAGCACCGACCACAGTGGGGACACCGGCATCTTCGTGATGGCTTCAGTGAAGACAATGAAGGCCAAGCCTGTGCCCTCCACACCCTGTACCAATGCACAACACAAGGTCATCTCAGCTTTCTGTTCCTTTCCTCCATCTTGGATCAGCTATTGCTGTTGCCCTTCATTGCTTCCCCAGAGATTAAAGGTCAAGTCTCCATTGCCGAAGACACCGTGCACTTTGGACACAGGACTCTGAAGAATCCAGCTGAATATGATCTGACAACCTCCTTCCCAGGGGAGGAGTACCTTTCACAGTACCAAAGGTACTGAGCGCGCTGCCAAGGGAGGAGAGCAAAACAATGGTCCTCCTCAGCTGGGAGCGATAACAATGATCCCTGAAAGTTCAACAGTGGCTTTAATATCTTGGCATCAACCAACAGCTGTTTAACTGAACCTAAGGCCCACTCAAAAGGAGGGAATTCATGCCTGCCACTGAACCAAGCCAACTCCCTGGAATGTTGAGGTCATGGATCCAAAAGAAGAACTTGAGCTACTTTAATAAACCAGCATAATTCCTAACTGCATGCTGAGGGTCTATCCTTATACCCACAGATAAGTGTAGCCCTCACCTCTCATCAAAGAAACTTCTCTTTAAATCAGCTAGAGACTATTAGCAGAAAACGATAGTCAGCCAAAACACAGAGAACTTGGGGTGCCCCTCCCCAGCGAATGTATCTCTCATACAACTCTGCACCCAAGGTCCATGGAACATTTTGAAGGAGGGGACAGAAAGATTGCAAGAGGCCAAGAATCAAGTAAACAGCTGTGATAGTGTGGTTTTTATGACAAGGAAGCAACATTCCTAACACCTCAAACTCATAACACTTGCCTAAACAAGATCTGAACAAGAATACCGCCAGCAGGCATGACCATGTGGTGGTGGAGACTGTAAATCTCACTGAGGGGAGAGGGAAAGGAGGAAAGCACCCCTGGACAAAGAACTACAGGTAACTAGGGAATGCTGAGAATGGGAGAATAGAATTCCCCCAAAGAAAAGCCCTGTCACTGGTTATCCAATACCAAATGATCAACGCTAGAGCAATATACATACAAGCCATGGTAAGTGGACTCAGGAGGCAGTGTTCGTATATCGAGGCATATATGTGTGTATATGGCTGTAACAAAGAAAAAGAGGCCATGGATCTGAGGACTGAGGGAGAACAGGGGAGGGGTTGAAGGGAGGAGCAGAGGGTGTTTTATATAATTGATTTGAGAGGCTGGAGAATCAAGCCAGGAGAGTCATGATGAATGGCTCCTTCCTCCTGCCTGGTTTTTAATTCCTGCCACTTGGTAGGTTGGTTGGTTGGTTGGTTGGTTGGTTGGTTGGTTGGTTGGTTGGTTTTGGTTTGGTTTGGTTTGGTTTGGTTTTTGGTTTTTGTTTTGTTTTGTTTTTCAATTTTTTTTTTTTTTTGTGTCGAGGGAGTGTTTCTCTGTGTAGCCCTGGCTGTCCTGGAACTCACTCTGTAGACTAGGCTGTTTCTCGAACTCAGAAATCCGCCTGCCTCTGTCTCCCAAGTGCTGAGATTAAAGGTGTGCACCACCACTGCCCAGTTTCTCCTGCCACTTTTGAATAAGATGCTGCATGACTGTACAAAGCCTCTCTGTATGACTCGCAAAGACCAAAAGAGGATGTTCTCCCCATCCCCACACATGAGGCTTTGATGGCATGGAGATCACTGCACCTACCTCAGAAAGGAAGGTGTTAATGTCACAGGTCTGAAACTTTAGTTTTTCGTAGGCCTCGGGATTAGTGGCATTGCACCAATGTTGATAGGCCTCAAAGTTCTCTGAAGTCACATTGCCCTCGGGCAGGTCGAACCCATTGATGAGGGTCAAGATGTTCCTGGAAGTGATGAAAAGGGGCTGCTGTGTGTCCTAAGCGGGAGCTGCTCAAAGGCTGAATGGGCAGGGTTGGTTGGGCAAAGAGGAGAGGAGTCTATGAGCATGCCCTCTGAACACAGCCCCAAATGCCCCAAATGTGGCAACTCACATGTTGACACAGTCATCAAAGCGCTCAGTGGCTCGGAAACCAATAATGGAGTAGACCACAGTGGCAGCATACACAGATGTGAAGCCATTGATGATGGACACGATCACGGAATCCATCTCACAATTATTGCTGAGGATGAGAGGGGTGTCACCTCAAGACAGCACAACTGATTCACAAGGCCCACACCCCACCCCGACCTGCTGAAAGTCAGCATGCAGCACAGCAGATCCAGCGTGTTCATTGGTCAGCAAAAGACTGATGTGATATAGGAGAACCCAGGTCCTGCTATATGGACACACGCGTCCACTGAGGACTCAAGGTGACCAGAAGGCTGTGTCCTGACCCTAAACCAAGCTGCTGTCTGTTTTGTTTTGTTTTGCTTTTTGTTTTTTGTTTTTGTTTTTCAAGACAGGGTTTCTCTGTATAGCCCTGGCTGTCCTGGAGCTCACTTTGTAGACCAGGCTGGCCTTGAACTCAGAAATCCACCTGTCTCTGCCTCCCAAGTGCTGGGATTAAAGGCGTGTGCCACACCGCCCGGCTAGCTGCTGTCTTCTTTAATGTGTTCCAGTCCTCCCAAACATACCGACCACAGCTATGGAGACATCCTGAAAGCCCAGGATACCAAGAGTCGGAGATTCCTAGAATCAAATGCCACCTTAAGCCTCAGGCAAGCAGTCGGCCTCACAAAAGGGACAGGCCTTGACCTCACACTAACAGGTGCACGGGTCCTCATGGCCAAGAGAAAGAGGCCAAGCCAGCTTCTCTGCTGCTTGAAGCCTCTCTCCCAACCCAGGCATCTCTAAAGATAAGGTTTTACTATTTATGCCATAGGGTTTTGTTTGTAAGAGCAATTTGGATTAATATTTATAAAAGCAATTCAGTTTATAGCCCCCAAGCCTAGGAGAACTCCAGAGCTGGGTGGGCTACCTGCCTGAAGTAAAAAGGAAGGAAAGAGATCCTAGAATTTTCCAGATGGTACTTGGCCATCCTGGCTGGCATTTAAGGCAGGGTAGAACCATCCTGAACATCTGGATATGTGCCCCTCAGAAGGATAGGGGCTCACCCACAGAGTGGAATGTTCTAGGGCCAGGTCCCAGATGTATTTCTGACCAGCGGAGAGACCCAGATTTATGCAAAGAGGCAGCACAAATCTGTACGTTTCTGACTCTCAAGAGACATGGAAGATGTGGCCACAACTCAGGGGCTGACCCAACTCTTTGGCCCTTCCTCACCCTCAGCCCTTTGTGACCTAGACCTCACACTGACTTCCTGACTGAAGCCTTTGCAGCCCCATCTGGAGATAGGCAGCACAGCCTGAACATACCCTGATCCCAGTCTTGGAACCTCAACCCCCAACACAGCTGTCATTGTGCTGCCCGATGCTGAGTCAAAAGCAGAGTACACAACCATCAGAAAAGTGCATATCACACTGCAGCACAGTGCCACCCCACCTGGGAGGAAGGCTATCCCCAAAACACAGGTTATTACAAAAGTTGACAAGAAAGGGAACGTGAGGCCACCCTGCACAGCTGGAGGAAACTTGTAATCACGCAGTGCTGTGGAGAGCAGCCTGTGAGTCCTTAGGCGGCTGATCATGGAGTGGCATGATAGCAGGTCTCTCCCCAGAACACCGCAACAGCACATGTGGGGAAAGCGCCATTTACAATTATAAAAGCAGAAGCAGCCCAAGTCCCTGCAGGTGGATGGGCAAGACCATTAGACTGTCCTCACAGCAGGTAGTCAGCCAGCCACACAGGTCTATAGCACCAACACACTTTACGATCAGGGAAGTGTCATATTAGTGAGAAACCAGATGCCAAAGACCCCACGCCTCCACTTCTACCCACAGAAAATACTCAAGCAGACAGAGCAGAGGCGGGAGCAGGGAACTGCTACCAGTAGACCTGGGAGTTCAGGAGCACCTGCTCACGAGAATGTTCTAGAACTAAATGGAGATGGTGACTGAACAACTGTGTGAATGTGCTACAACCATTGGACTCATGCGAACGAATTCATGTAGCCTAGTGTGGATGAACTGCACAGAATACAAACTGAATAAAACTGTCATAAAAATAATTCACCCACAGCTCCACTTGGGCTCTACCCGCAGTGGCATTTCTAGGGTTGCCTCCTAGAACATTTTCCATGGCACCAGAACTGGTTTTCTGAAGCCTGAGAGCCATCAATCAGTGACTAAATGACCATAGTACAATAGACCACCTGCCCATCGACCCAATTTCAACACATCTTCTGAAGGGCCTGCGCTCCCAGACCATAGGGACCACAGACTATGCCCTCTAAGAACAGACTGTTCCTGTGTCATGCCTATTGAAAACCACACTCCCAGAACAGACATGCTCTGATTGTCAGGCCCTGCCTCTGCTCTTGTCTGCTGCCTAGGTCTCTCCACGGGGTTGCCTATCCTGAGCCCATGAAGCTCTGTTTGATCTACCCCAGCTCTCCTTTAGGCTTATCGTCACAAACCACCAACCAATCCCACTGCTTTCCCCTGACCAACACTGGTCACAGAGAACAAGTCTGGTTGCACCAAGCCTGGCTAGGATGCCCTAGACCTTTGTGAGAAACAATAAATATCACCTATATCCTCTCTGAATGTTTGTGAGGGTTCTTCGTCGCTTAGGGACTTTCCAGAAGATGTCAGGAAGGAATACGTGTCTAAAGCTGTCAGGGTCACAGCTTTCGGGATCTTTCCTGTGTCCAGGGTGGGTTTTGAGACCACCAACATACCTGGGGGCCTGGAGTTCTGAGGTAGACTGGGAACAATGTGGCCATCAAGGTAGGAGTGGAGAAGGGAGCATACTAGACCAAGCAGCAAAAATTATCAAGGGACCCAGCAAAGGGGAGATCCTCTCAAAGCCTGCGCCTTCTTTTCTTGCCAGCTCTGTGGTTAGACAGGGCTGGTCAAGGGCAGCTGCAGAGTCACATTGGCCAACACTGGTTCTGAGGACAGTGCTTTTGAAAGCACCTTCCTTCTAAACGGCACAGCGAGTTCCACATGTTCTAACAGGGAAACTAGACTCCAGAATCAAGATACTCTTGGGGGCTCCACAGCTCCTATCCTTGAGTGCCCTCCCTTCACCTCCATACTCACTGCACAGAGTTGTAGCTGGAGAAGGAGATGAGGCCCCCGAAAGCCAGTGAGAAGGAGTAGAAGACCTGAGCACCTGCATCCAGCCACGTGTTGGGGTTGCTCAGCTCCGTGATCTGTCATACAGGAACTCGGCTGTGACCACAGGAAGCAGGCCTCCCCCTCCACTGAGGAAGAAGCTATCTCCTTCCCCAGTCATGGATGCCATTCTACACAGAGGGAAAAAAAAAAAAGACAAGCCACCCAAGAGTTTCCATCCAGGATACATATGTTAAAGGCCCACCCGTAGGCTGACCCCTTGCCAGGCCTTTCTCAGACAGGACATTGGCCTAGGCATCACAGTTGGCTGTCACCATATAGAAATGAGCTGGTCTTGAAGCCAAGAGAATCTGGCATGGACTTCTTTCTTGGGATCTGAAGCCCTGGGATAGTCAGCTGGTAGATGGCAGAGACTCACATTGGGTGTGAAAAGGAAGACAATGCCGTTGGTGGCACCCTTCAGAGTCAAGCCACGGATGAGAAAGATGGTCAGTACAACATAGGGCAGGGTGGAAGTGATGTACACAGCCTGTGAGGAACAGGGTGGGGAAGACACAGTGTGGGATGGGTACAGAGATCAGACAAGGAAAAAGGGCCAATTCAGGATGCAGCGTGCTCAGTTGTGTACTGCACCTTTCCAGTGGTCTCGATGCCACGGATAATACACACATACAGCACACTCCAGGCACATGTCAGGCAGAGCAGGATCCACCACTGGATGGAGCCCGAGTCATTGATGGAAGTGGAGATGTTGAGAGTCTCTCGGTACCAGAAGTAGTCCACGGAAGAGCTCTTGGCACACTCTTCCACGTAGCCTGCAGAAGCAAAGCACACATCAAGATGAGGATCAAAAGTGGAGATGAGCTAGAAATAAGCCAGGAGAAATGGGAGAAACTTAGCTGATGTCTGGGGCATTCACAACAGGAACATGTTTGTGCACAGGAATATAGCCTCACATATACATATGGGTACTGGTGAATATATCCACACATCTGTATCCATACACCACACAGGTGTGCATGTACACACTTATTTGTACATGAGTGCTCATCTGTGTGAAGTCTGCTGAGAGACACTGTCGGGCTCTAATAAGGGCCCAGGTCTCTGAGAACCAGCTCCTCCCTGACTCCTGGAAGAAACTCCCTGTTAGCCCTGAAGTAGCCTGCACGCGGTCTCTGGGACTCTGTGGTCATATCCATGATCATTGCAGTCCAACTTCGTGTCATCTTACCACCATAGGTGGTGGTTATCTTGCCACCTCTTCCTCAAAGAACCAACTGGGACTCTCCTACCAGAGGAAATCAAGATCCTGGGGAGGACGTGTCCTTTGATCAAAATGGATCCATCTTGATGGGTTCCTAAGGGTTCATGTGAGGCCCTCCTAGCTACTCTGGTCGTCAGGACAGTGGTTACCAAACAGGCTCTCATGGTCCTCTGCAGCTATGTGTATCTGCAAGCCAGATGTGTCCCATAGGTCATGGGCAAAGACATGTGCCTCTCTGCCTCCACAGGAGAGAGGCCTGAGAAGGTACAGGTGACTAAAGACACTTGCAGCAGAGACACAGGGAAGGGACATAGGGGAGGGAAGTAGAAATTCTCCTACCAATCTGTACTCTCTACTCTTGCTAGTGCTGCTTGGTGACCTGGAGCCACCTGCACACTTCTTGTGGCTCCTCTACTGATGGTCTCAGCCATGTGACCAGCTTGACATAGGACATCATCTTGTGTAAGGCTTTCTTCTTAGACTGTGGATTTCTGTTTTGTCTTGTTGTGAGAGGATCTGATACTGAAGCCCATACTAGCCTGAAACACACAGTGTAGACCATGCTGGCCTCAATCTGTAGCAATCCTTTTGACTCAGCCTCCCAAATGTTGAGGTAATATGTATACCTGTGGATTCTCTCTCACCCTCTCTCTCTCTCTCTCTCTCTCTCTCTCTCTCTCTCTCTCTCTCTCCCTTCTCTTCTCTTTTTGTGTGTGTGCATGTGTGTGCATGTGTGTGCATGTGCCTTGCCTGTGTCTGCATCCGTGTATTTGTGTGTATATGGAGTGTGTGTTCATGTGTGTAGAGATTCAGGTGTGTGAAAGTTCATGTGTAGAAGCCAGAGATCAATTTTGAGAATCGTTCCTCAGGAGTTATCCATCTTATTTTTTGAAACAGGGTTTCTCACTGGGACCTAGACTCACTTTTTGGCTAGGCTGGATGGCCAGCAAGGCCTTAGAATCCTCCTGTCTCTGCTTTCCCAGCTCACTGGTATTACATGCAACACATGCTTGGCTTTTTATGTGGGCACTGGGGGGTTGAACTTAGGTCCTCATGCTTTAAACTGACTATGCTACCTCCCTAGCCCATACAACATGAATTTTTAAATGTTATACGCTTTAAAAATTGCTCTAGTTTTTTGCTAACTCTGGTCTCTAAGAATCTAGTTCTTAGAAAATAAGAAGGCGCCCGGGAGGGGGGGGTTGGCGCACCCCTTTAATCCCAGCACTTGGGAGGCAGAGGCAGGTGGATTTCTGAGTTCGAGGCCAGCCTGATCTACAGAGTGAGTTCCAGGACAGCCAAAACTACACAGAGAAACCCTGTCTC